>JAOVYW010059575.1:0-22560 GCA_025775045.1 Hiodon tergisus | reverse complement strand
TGATAACATCTACTGCGGAACTGGAGCTGTGTTGTGAACTGTGACAAATACCTTCAAAGCAGCATATATTAAAACCACAATATAGTTTTAAACATTAGTAACATTAATTTGAATACTATATACACATTCATTATATTTGTACTATATACAAAACAAAATACCAACGTGTTTTGCTTTTGTACTGAGTGAAAAGTCTTATTTAACAGGAATACTCTAGGTTGCTGTCAAATTTCAGTTAGTACCATGAAGTCGTTTTTAACGGCACAACTCCTAGAGCAGCATTGCTTGAAGCACCAGAAGTTCTTTATAAGGCGCATAAACTTAATTCAAAATAACATAATTTATTTTATTCAATTGATGGATACCAATTTAAAAACGAAGCGAAATCCACAATTCCACATTAAATCGTAAATAAGAATGAACACGACAGGTCTTAAAAAATGCGTAAATGAGCTCGGTCTAGAAGGCCAACTATTTCCACACAACCGTTAAATGGTATAGTGTATGGCAAATTACATAAGTTGTTCAACAAAAATTGTAAGCTCCAGGAGCCAAAATCACACATTATTAGTCGCGGACGTAATCGTTTTTAAATGCCATTATGCCGAAAACTCGAAGCGTACCAAGGAGATAACCGGCCGAATGGGAGCTCGGCTAAGCTGCAAGTTAGTTAGCAGCGACCCAATGACTACGGTAGCTAGAAGGAAATGACAAGTTGTTATTTTTTGTGAAGGAAATGAGAAGTGGGCAGACAGCAGAGAAAGGTGACGAGCACTGGAACGACGTACAGGGTAATGGTGTTACAAGAGACACGTTAAAGTAAAAGCTTTTCTGGTAGAATAGACAGCCTCAGCAAGATAAGCGCATTAGTTTTTTTATTGTTTAGTTAGTTTTTTTCCGTTAGGTGTCTTTTTCTAATATTGGTATGATTGGCACATCTCCGTCAGGGATCTTCTGTGGGACATAACGACAAATAAATGACTCCCCAGTATTATCTTATGTTGGTTTTACAAACATGTTAATTATTTTACGGCAAACTTTAAAGAGAATTTCAGAAAACCCAACCAAATCGTTCCAGATAAAATTTTGGTAATGGGAAGAGGTTGACTTATATTCTGGTGATTTGCACCAGCTTTTAGGCGGTTGTAACAGACATCTATACTGTTTCGATATTAAGTAAGCTAAAAAAAAAAAAAAAAACGGGTTCTACTTCTGGACACCAGTGGCACCTCTAAATCTCTATTGACCATACCTTTAAACGTTGAGATGTACTTTCCAATGTTGATTAACATTATTCTTTGTTCTTGTCAACAGCCCACCTCTTACACAGCAGGACAGCCCACCTGGTCTCAGGATGCAGGTTCATTTGTAATCCCCGAAATATCTAAAATGAACACAGGGGGTAGAGTATTTACCTACGGTGGCCCTGAACTGTGGAATGAGCTACCGCAGCACATAAGGAGGCCCCATCTGTTTAATCCTCAAATCCAGACTGAAGACCAAACTTTTTTGTCTTCCGGTTGAATTGTTAAACTAAACTACTTCACCCATGCCTCCAACACAAAAGGTGGCTGTGTGAGTGTGCCATTTTTCTTTCAGTTCTAAGCTCCCTATGTTGCACGCACTGTAATTAATTCACTTCTTTTTTTCTTTTTTTTTTGCCTGGCCCTCCTGCTGAGCCAAGTCACTACCAGAGGGCAGATGACCCTCTGCCGGAGGGAAGATGGGCCACCCGCAGAGGGCAGACGAGCCGTCCGCAGAGAACCGAGAGCCACCATTAGGGGATAGCTGAGACTCCCCGGAGGGAAAGGGTACTGAAGCCATACACATCACCCTCTGGTGGCAGACCCTGAGCGTAATTCGCCATAAGGACTTCCTGAGCGAAGACATCTGGTCTTGTAGCATCATCTGGCTGTATTAGTTATATTACCTGGAGGGGGAGGAAACCATTAGACCAAGGCCTCCAGCTTTTCCTTCTTCGTTCCTAATGGGGTCTTTATTCTTTAGCCTTGGGTTCCCAGCCACAGTCCTCGCCTTTTGTTTTTATAACAACAACTAGCCCTCGAGGGTGTATAATCTGCGTCATTATAAATTAAATTCTAATAATTTACAGCTTTGTATTAAAGAAAGCAAAGCTGCATCCTTACGTGAAAAATGTTCCTAGAAACAAATTATTTGGCTGGTCATTATTTAGAATTTTAGCCAAAGCATCAGTAAATAATTTAATCATATTTAAATTACAAGAAGTTATTGTGAACCAATTGTTTATTTTTGTGGGTGGGACCTTGAGAGTAGGAAAGAGGGAATTATTATTATTTTAAATATTATTATGTAAAAGTGAAAATGAATATCGTCATGCCAAAAAAAAAAACACACCAGAATTGAACAGAAAGATTGGTAAGGGGACAAATAGAACAAAATGTTGAGAAAAGGTTTGCACGTTAAGGAGAGTTTACCAGAGAAATGAGAAAGACTGCAGTTCATGTTTCATTTATTCATTGTTTTTGTTATATTCGGTTCTTCAACCATATAAGCATTCTGCAAATCTGCAAATTCAAACGGTGCCATTTTTTAAGACATGGATGAAATATAATGATTATACAACAGATTCTTACCATGCTTAGTTTGCCAATGTCCCAATGTCTGTACAAATAATACATTTCTGTGAATTAATTTATATTCCAACCGTGGCACACAAAAAAAAAAATCTGTATTATTATTATTATTATTATTACTACTACTTCAGGTTATTTAAAATAAGAACGATTATAATCATCTGAGGAATGTGGTGTTTATGTAGGCATTAAGGCAACTGTGGGGGACTGTGATTTAGCAGGGGAACACCATAATAACACCCCCCATGGCGTCCTCTTCTATGAAGCAGCCTCATCACTTCTTGAAGAGCTTCTTAAAGACACCTTTGTTCTTTGCCCTCTCTTTGGTTCCACTTTCGATCAGGTTTGGTGGGGGTGAGGCTGGCAGCAGGGGAGGGTTGGTGGGGGTGACGTTCCTCTGTAGCATCATTTTGTCTTGGATTACACCCTCTATGAGAAAACGAACCGCACGCAGGGTAGGATTATGTATGAGTGCATGCCCAGACCAGCACACAGAGGACAGGAATATTGTGACACATAACACAGTGGGAATTCCAGTCATCTGGTGAAAATATAAACAGGGAGTCTAACGAGATTGGATTTGGCAGGAGACGAAAATATTGGTTCTGGATGCACCCAATGCATAACCAATGTTTGTATTTACTGCCATTCAACAGCCATAAGCCTAAGGAACAATTAAATACTATTTCCCACACTCTACATTAGCACTCATTTAAGCAGGAAGTTGACTTTGGCCATTGATTTTTTTAGCTTCACCAGTATATAGTCGGAGCAGCTGTTAGGGTAAGGGCTAGCAGTCTCTGTGAACATACCTCTGGTCTCGCCTCCTTCTGGGTAGCGGTGCTTGTTGTAATAGGTGTGGGGGGGCTTTGGCGGCGGTTCTCGTTCAGTGTCAAAGCTTTCAGTGGTATTCTCTTCTGTAACACAGGGATCAAATTTCAAATTAACAATTTTAACACTTGGTTTAACGTCTTGCTGTTCACTTAGTATCACTGACTGTTCATTTCATACTGCACCGGGTGCATAATGTTACTCCAAAAGGTCATAAATGCCTTGAAAAGCTTTGAATAATTTCATTCCTTCACAATAATACTCAATTGTTCAGCCAATTTGTGACATTAAAGAGCTGGCAAGGAACAACACCGGTTAATTACACACCAAAAGAAATCCACACAATCTGTCCTTTGTACTCACTTGTAACTTGGCACTGCTACGCCACAAAACCATGTCTTCGGAGTTTATGGAGTTTCGGCACAAACTTCGATTAGTCTCAAAGCAATATTAAGCCCTAAATTTAATTTAGTCATTCGTTTTGTGCCTTAATGTGCTAGCCCTGGAAGGTCGCAGCTAGGAATATGGTACACAGTGTGTTCACCTTGAGCAGACTGGGCTTCGTTTAATGGACCAGTAAAGAGCTTTTGTATAGCAGAACTGCATGGAAGACTATTTTTGTGGAATGTTTGAAAGCACACGTCATCATTATTAATAATGATCACCAGGACTAGCGGTTGAGAAAATGGATGGACGGATTATTATAATTATTCTTTCATCATTTATACGACACCCTTATCCGCGGATGTTTAGTTTAGTTAATGGAAGTGTTTGCATGCATCACACTGTTTAAAACTGTCAGCATGTCGTGGTAAAACATTGGGTTAAGCATCTAGGCCAGCGGCATAGCAAACGCTGATTGGTAGATGCTGAAGTGCTCAGGCGTGTTCCTGTATAGCGCCGCCCTGTGGTCAGGTATGAATCAGCGGCGGTGATCTCTTTGGACAGGTGGAACTTGCCATTCTCCAGGTGGGACTTGGTTTCAGAGGCCTCGGCCGCAGTTTGCGAGTTCAGCCCATCCACCACAGCCTCGTCCACTTCATATTCCTTTTTCATTTCGAAAGGCATAATTTTCCTTGACGAAAAGATCACAAACACGGTTATAGCAATCTACCAGATATATTGCAACCTCTATTCAGATCTACATAAGGGGGCATCAGGTGCGATAGTGGTTCGGTTAGGGTTAGTAGTTATAAGTTAAAAGCAAAGTCAGGGACAGAGAACTGTTCTTTAGAAAGAGGTACTTAAACTAAGATTCAGATACTAGTCATCTGTATTAAAGGATCATAGACGAACAAATCTTACAAAAGTCTAAAACATTAATTAACAAGATCTGTAGGTCTATTAAAAATATTCCAACTACCAATTTTATTCAACACTGACATGTTCGTAGAATTTGAATAAATTTCAATTTGATATTTAGCAAAGTCTAAATGCCCAGTTACAGTAATGCACAGCTTACCTCAGACCTTGGCAGTCAGCCCCAGGGTTGGCACTTCTGTGCAGCTTCTCCACCCAGAGCTGCCGCTGCTCCAGGCTGGGGGCGGAGAACAGGTACTGGCTTCCATCGCCCAGTCTGAGGCAAATAAACACAGCCATCTACCTTTCATCTGAAGTGGCAATGCGTGTGTGTTGAACACAGCTCATTTGCTCTGGATAACCCATGTGTCCATTTTCTGGGATGCCAGGAAATCTCTCACGGATTACCAGTCTCAAAATAATCAAGACTCTGTTGCTGTACACCTCATTTAAAATGTGTCCACATGAAACTAAATAAAACAACAAATGCGTTATTGATTATATGGACTATAGCGGGGAGGGGCATTCCAGAAATACAGTTTGTCTGGATGACCTGAACATATGTTAACGAATGATGAACAAAAATTGTCAAATTGTTTCTCCAATATTGTGCTATTCTCTACAAGATTCTACACAAACAGCCTTCTATTTATATGTCATTATTATCACAATGGGAGAACAAATGTAGCTCTGCAGAGGGATCCCGGTTTCTGCGGACACGTAATCCATATGTGGTCTGATCTTTTACGCTGTCCCGGTAATCTGATATCCACGCAATCGAGTTGACGTAGTCGGGTCGAGGTTTACTGTACATCCACTCCAGAACCGAGTGTTGCATTTGCATGCCAACAGGAAAAGGAAAGGGGCTCACATCAGTTTGAAGACATGCTCCTTCCTGCGGTAGGTAGGATTCTCCTTGCACACGGCACCCGCAGTGCCGATCGGGGGCCACCGAGAGCAACCCTTTGGCAAAAGGAGAATACCTTCACTCCAAAAATGTCACATTTGCCCCTTTGCTACAAGATATCAAAAATTATCAAGGATCAATCATGTTCACATGTTACAAGAGCTGTTTTTTAAAACGTGAAAATTAAGCATGGTAGGGCTCTTTATTTCAGTCACATCCTGACCCAACATTCCTTCTGCTTTGCCTGATATCAGTTTATTCAATGTAAATATTTACAGGACGCGTCAATGCATACTTAGTAAATAAACGTTCTTCCACATGATAAGTGCCTACAAGGAACACATGGAACAAATACAAATACAAGGATCAAACGCGGAGAAGTTCAGCGTCGGTCTTATGCCTCATCCTTAGGTAAGGTGGCTCCTCATTAGGTAAGCTTGCTTATCATTAGGTGAGGCGGCTCCTCTCAGACAAGCCTAATGAGACAAGGGTGACGCCTTGTCACATTAGGCTTGTCCGAGAGGAGCCACCTTGACAAGGATGTAGCCATCTGCTCTGACGGCACGCATATGGGGTTTTGGATTTAGGCCGCGCACTGACAGACAGGGGCTGTGCAATACCTCTGCAGCTGCTTGCCTGTCCTTGTACAAGCTGAGTGTGTCCCCTTTCAGCAAGGCGTAGACAGATTCCCAGTGGTCCAACACCTATGAGTTACACAGATACGTGCAACAGGAAAGTCCCCACATCACGCTGTTAAAAGGGACTTGGTTTTGCAACGTGAAATCAAAAATGAAAGTGCTGGGCATGTTCTGTTTGGGTAATTGTTGCTAGGATTTTTAAAAGATGTGGATGATATTTATGTGAATGGTTTTTATCAAGAATACCTGCACTGAGATGCATTTAACAAGGGGACTGTAGTACTTACTTTGCCTCCGCTCTGTTTGCACTTAATCTCCAGCATTCCATCTATTTTGGCACCGTCTCCCTCCTCCTGTGAACCAGCAAACAAGAAAAGGAGAAACAGGAGTGACTGTTTCTTTTCTCTGGCAAATGACCACACAACTCCAGGTCAAGATCAACTGTTTCTTTTCTCAAGCAAACGATCACACAACTCTGGGTCAAGAGCAACTGTTTCTTTTCACAAGCAAATGATCACACAATTGTCTTCTGTGCCTTGTGTCCACAGAGAGTAAGGGAAGCGGAGTTGCTCTTACCTCTGGCAATTCAGTCTCTTGTGACGGCTGAGTTGGCTGCTCTTCTGACA
Source organism: Hiodon tergisus (assembly GCA_025775045.1). Lineage (NCBI taxonomy): Eukaryota > Metazoa > Chordata > Actinopteri > Hiodontiformes > Hiodontidae > Hiodon > Hiodon tergisus. The sequence continues at coordinate 15,644 of JAOVYW010059575.1, read as the reverse complement.
AGGCTTTCAGTTCCCTCACAACCTTTGGAGCTGGGGTTGGAAGACCTCTGGGAGCTGGAGTTGGCACGGGGGAGGTAGAAGTCTCACTGGGGTCAGTGGGAGTTGCTTCAGAATTGGGCTGAGCTGGCAACATGGAGCTTGACTCTCCCTCTTTGGTAAACGATCTCTTGGACATGGCACTGAGGGAAGAAACGGGGCTTGATGTGCGGGCTGGGGACCTAAGTTTACGGGTAGATTCCGCAGCTTTCTCAGCTGAGAAGATGGAACCTTCAGCAGGGGGGGTCAGTGGGGTTGATGGGAGGGGGTCTTCGTTCGTAGGAGCTCCGTAGGCAGAACCAGCATTCTTTTCATCTCTGACTGACCGGTTAGAGGTTGCTCGGGGTGGAGCGTTGAAAGTTTTCCTGCTTGAAGGTGGAGAGGGCGGCGGTGGTAGAGAAGGTTTAGGAGAGATGCTGGGATTCCTGAAGCTTGTGAGGGTCGGTGACGGAGGGGTGTCCTGGGTATTCTCGAGTGTCGTGGCATGGGCAGGAGTGGGGCCCTTGGAGCCGGGGAATTTAAATGAGCGTCTGATGGGAGAGGTGATGATGTCAGCACTGCTGCTGCTGCTGCTGGACCTGCGGTGGCTGCTGTAAAGGGGCGTCAGGGCCGGGGGCTTGGCCGTTGGGGCACGCGGGGTCATTGTGGGCTGCTGGTCATAGGGCCTTCTCCTGAGAGAAGGCACTCTTACAGGCTTGTCCCTAGAGCCTTCCTCCTTGCCCTCCAGCTGTTGAACCTTCTGGTCTCTCTGGGTTTGGCACAGGAAAAACAAACATAATAGGTTGTGAATACGATATAATTCTCACAGCGCATACTGCAGTGGCTTTCACAACATTTAACTCAATAGTCAATAACTCTTCCTGTCTTTACCCGGGCTGTTACTTCTTGAAAGGCTTTGAACCTGTCGTCATAGGCCTGTAGCATGGCTTCCAGCTCCCCCTGTTTCTTCAGCAGCTCCAGAACATCTAGGACGGAGTCCTGGGAGGGAATACCCAAAATAATAACTACTGTTTCCAATGAAATACCTACCAATGACTAATGTAACCTTACCATAATTGCATATTCTTTTTCTGGTTTAAATTCTTTAGGTTGATAATAATCAGTGTATATCATGACTTGAAATAACTTTTTTTTTAGGATGTTTGCGTTTGTGTGTTTTTGGTGCAATGTTAAAACCACACAATGAAATTTGGTGCAGGCAATTATCTTTTAAACAGATTTCTGGTTGAAACTCAATATCAGGAAAATCCAATAGACTTGAATGGGAATAGGGAAAGTCTAAGACGTCCTCCAGGTCCTGCCCGCCATGAGGGCAGGTCGGCCGAAGGGGGTCACATGAGAACGGTAGGTTGATAGAGTCCACAAATAAGTGGTCATATTATAATAAATCTATGAGCTAAGGTCCAGGATCCCATCCTGTCTGTGACTCACCCCATAGTCCTCTGCTCCCAGCGAGGTCTCGTGGGTATTCAGCCAGTGCTCCGCCTGGTCCAGCTCCCTCTTCAGCTGCAGGACCTCCAGCTCCGTCTGGTACAGTAGCCTCCGCTCCTCCCAACTCGCCTGGACCTGCGTCTCCAGCTCCGTCAGCTCCTCCAGGCTCTCGCTCACCTACAGACCGCACGTTCTTATCCAAAACTTTCACTTTTCACAACATGCATAATAACCTACTGATCAGTGTGAACGTAACATGAACGTAGAGGTGGATTGTCTGCATGTATATTAAGATACAGTAGCAGCTTGGTTGGCGCTTTTAACTATACCTCTTGGTTCATGAAGTTCTTTGCTTCCAAAAGGCTTCTGCCTTCTTCTTTCACGGCCTGGGATTTGCTGAGTTGCCTGTCAATCTGGATGTGGTACTCCTCATGTCGTTTTAGGAGCTGCTCCAAGTCCCCCCTCTCACCTCCCACCCCCTCCCCACACACCAGGGACAGTGTCTCCTTCAGCCATGCCCTGTGCAAGAACAAAGAAGCAAACCGCTGTTAATCGTTCCAATAAATTTAAATTAGACGAAGAGTAAGACAAACTATTAGTAAGTGACACCAATAATTTTGATTTTTATCAATAAACGCAATAGGGTCAGAGTTTAATGGAGATTTAGTGACTTAGAAATGATGCATATACAACAAAGGCTAAACTTGCTTCCATACAACCTGTATGCTAGTTACTTTTGCTGATTTGACGTTGCACTGAACACATAACCCGTCACGCACATCAAATCCAGGTTTTCACCTCGTACCAACAGAGCAACCCCTATTAGCAACAATAATAGATGAAATGCCAGTGGCAGACCACTTACACCAGTTCCCTCCAGTCGGTGAGGTATCTCTGCACGGTCTCTGCCTGACTCAGCCTCTCTCTGCGCTGGCCGGCTTTCTTCCGCAGTCGGGCCCAGCTAGCCTCCACATCCTGCAGCCTCTCCTTCAGGCTATCCAGCACCTGAGGGTACCTGCTGCTCAGTACCTTACCCTCATCCCCAGTGCGGGACACTTCTTCCCCGATGGCCGCCAGGTCCCTCTGCAATACCAGAGGCAGTGTTCAGTGCACATGCGTACAGCGACTGGGCCGCAGTGTATTTTACTACTGCGATTATAGGACGTGAGAAACAGGGCAGGTATCCGAGCAGTGTACTTCCTAGGCTGGGGAACACTAATGAAAGTGTGAAAAAACACATAACGGAAAGTTTACTAGATAGATAAACTTTGACCTACACTTGTTCTCGAAACCTTTACTCTAGCACTGTGCACGTCAGATTACTGCCTTTTCGTAATGTTTACCATTGGGTTAAAATAAGTCATGGCAACAATTGCCATGATTGACATAAAATGGGCTTCCATGAGTTATTCCATCTGGTCTTTTAGTATCTTTCTGTCCCTTGCTGGGTGCCCCCAGGATTTATGCACCTCCATGCCCTCATGTTGCCTTATAAGTGCCTGGACACTCAGAAGGTCATGGCCGTGGTCCTCGGAGTCCAGCGCGGCCTCCTTCTCACTCATCCAGGCCTTCAACTCGTCCACGTCGTGATCAAACTGGTGTACCTCTCGCGCCGACTTCAGGCTCTGTCAGACAACTTTATGATTACCATCATTACAACTTACACAGTCAGTTACTAACAATGTCCAACACGGGCAGAAGGCAAGCAGATACGCTATGAACGGACCATTTGTTGAACAACGCAGGTCCCCCCTCAAGGAGCCCTTTCTTTTTTCATTACCTCAGCTCTGGCTTTCACGATCTTGTTGAACTCCTCCCACACTTTCTGAAGCTCCGCCTCTCTTTTCCGGCCATCAGCAGATTGGATATCCTGCCCGAGCTGTAGGACAGAACTGACCTTGCTCTGGCCCAGCGTATTCACTTCCGACAAGAAGTCCTCAAACTTCTTCTGCAGCACCTGCACCAGGCAAAGTCACGTTCACAACGACAATATTATTATATTATTCTCTGTCTCTTGTTTGAGGAAAGTTTTTCCCAAGTGATTTTTAGTATTTAGTATTAGTATTTCCTCTCTTCAAAACCTCTGTACAATGATTTTACCTAAAAATCTCAAAATTCTTTTGAACCACATTTAATTTAATGGGATCTTTGACATTATGCATTATGTGAGACTCAAAAGTCTAGTGAATCTTTGTCATGTAAAACACCCAATTAGGCTGACCTTTTCAGCTTATTTTTTTCCACTACCACCAGCTACCCCAAGCTCTCAGACCCCCTCCATACCTCAACATCCTCCAGGTCTTGCCCGTAATCCTCAGACTCAGCCACAGCCTTGCGGGTGGCGATCCAACTTTCCAACTCCCGGGCTTCCCTCTCGAAAACGTATAAGTGGAGCTTCTCCTCGAGGGCGGGCCGAAGATCTGCGGATAGCTGCAGTAGGGCCTGGTACTGATCCAACACAGGTTCTAGACTGTCGCTGATCAGATGGCTAGAACGAAACAATGCACACTCCCATTAGGGAACTTACTTCTGTCATTCTTAGAACGTTGGCACCCAAAGTACGCGTTTGAATAGACTTAGTGGATGCATATGTATGTCATGTTTTAGCATATTATTTCCCATTAAAAATGACCCAGTGGGTTTCGATATGATATGCATAAATGCATTAATCAGCCAGCCTTTGTAAGTTGTGAAATGTTAAATGAGGGCAGACACTTTTGTGACTTTGGTACCTGTTGGGGTGCCCCATGCGTTCCAGCTTGGTGCCGGTCTCCAGGATGGATTCCACCTTGGCACGGTGGCTCTCCAGATCCAAGTCCAACGAGTCCAACTTCCTCAGGAGGACCTGGGTGGATTCCTCGCTCTTCCCCAGATCTGTGGACTCAAGCTGGGGCCGCCGCTCCTCCATCCACGATTCTAGGTCGGACACCTGGAGAGGGCAGCGAGTCCCACCTTACAAATAATCTCAAGAAAACAATCACAAGTTTGTCAGCTGTCCAGATAAATGAATGAATACCTCGGTGAGGAACATTTGGATTTTCAAAGCCTCCTGCAGCAGTCGGTCCCTCCTCCCCGACTCCTCCTGCAGGCTCTCCACCGCCTCCTTCAGTTCTGCCAGCCTCTTGCGGATGTCCCGGGAGGCAAAGTGGCCGCCCTTCAACAGCTTCTGCCCAGCCTCCTGCACGGCCCGCACTAGAAGCATACGATTGCCTGTTTCTAGTATCAGGGCCTGCCGGGTCGGAGAAGAGGGAGATAGTGGGCACTTTGGTATTGACGTGTCGACAAAGAGCATCACTTTCAGGCCATTTCACAGGAAAGAGGATTACTCAGAAGGCTCCCGGGCGTCGACCCAGGTCAGTGAAAGGCGCCCTAACCTGGTGCTTTTTCACCAATGACTGTGTGCTGTGCAGCGAGGTGCCCCAGTCCTTAGAGGAGGCGGAGGGAAGCTTGTCACGGACCCACGCTAGTTCATCGTCCATATCGCGGTAGAAGTGGTACAGAAGCTGCCACGACTCCAAGGCCTCTCTACGGGTTTGCAGGGGCTCGGCCAGGCTGCTGAACCTGCAGTGCATCACAGAGGGGACGCTTTTAGCAGGCAATATGAACGGCTGCTAGCCACAAAATGTGCTCGTCTGGAGGCTGCAAACAATGGAAAGAAATACTTTTATTCTGAACACACTTGGGTTAAATACCGATTTTTTTGTTGTTGCGTATATGTAAGAAAAATTTGCAATTACAGTGCACTTCAAATTTATATCAGCTCTACAAATACATTTTCCAATACTTTTGTATATTATCCTATGTGAAATCCTTTTAAAATAATTACCAGGTGTAATTAGAAATATTCAAAGTTATAAACAAAAGACAGTTCTACAAAAATTTTAAATAAGTATTTACAGATGATACAAATTTAAACCACCATAAAAAATTTGGAATTCATGATATACTTTAAACAAATTCAAATACATTCAAATACAAAATGCAACATTAAGCACATTAATGGCATCAAATACCAAAATACAGAATTTTAAAATATTGAAGTACCTAGGTTTCATTTAAAACTCAGCGAAATGAAACTTCAATCTCACAGTTACAGTTACCTATGCACCGTGTCTCCGACTCTCCTCTGGATCTCCTCGGCCAGGAAATTGCCTTGTCTGCGGAAGTCTTTGGCTGTGTCCACCAGCACCTGGATCCTCTGGACGTGGCCCTCCACCACCTCCTCTGTCTCCTGCAGGGCCTTGAGCTTCCGGGTCACAGAGGGCAGGTCGGCACCGCAGTCCTGGCTGGCAGCCGCTGTCTCCACAGAGTCCAGCCAGCGCTCCATGTCCTCCAGGGAACGCTGGAACTGAAGGGCCTGCGAACCCAGAGCAGTCAAACGCACAGAGGACGTCACAGGCCGTGAGAGAAATCAATGCCAAAAACAAGTTTAGTCCCCTAACATATGTCCGGCTGGCTCTATCTTCAATTTCTGGTCACAGTGGAAATTGAGACATGTTTCTTCTTGACAATATTTTTTTTCATCATTAAGTTTTTACGCTGAATCTTGTATAGTATAATACTCAGTAAGTAAAAACAAAGGGGACATTAACAGGACATCAAGGAAAAAACTAATCCCAGTGTGGGTTCCCCATTTGTTTCCCAGCATTCCCAATAACAACCGGAGAATACACTTATATTAAAATAGTACAATTTTTCAACGTAACCTTTTTTGTGGTTAGATGTTCTCTTTAAAGGTTTGAATGTTTTTTTTATTTTTCTAAACCACTCATTAGTTATCCATTGTTTATCTAGCACGGTTTTTAATGAGCTCCTTTCCCCTTCATTAAGGCGGATACCTATCATTAAGCCGAGTTCTTATTGGTTGTCCACGCGCTGTGTAATTATAGCGAATGCCAAACCTCCTTTTTAATTTTTTTTCCGTCTTCCCACACAAAAGCAAGTCGTTATCTTATCCCATTGTTTAAATGCGGTTGTTTTAATTGGGTCCTAACATAAAAATAGAATCTGAGGTAGAGCATTTCAGATCGCGACAATGGGATCATTTTGGTCTACTTATCTACTTTGACTCTGGAGTAGGTCAGAGTTTTTACAAGTTTACATGCCAAAAAATATAATTTATTTATATCCTGAGATATAATACAATATTATACTCAGTTGTTCTTTTCACTGAAATGGAAAACAATCCTTTTGGATTACTTAATATGTGGAATTACTTCATCTATATACAAAGCACTGTAACCTACATGTATATGCAATTTCTATTATGCCTCTGACCAATGGCTCCTGCCAATGGCTGATTACTCATTGCAAAAATGTATACACGGGGTTCCTCTGATCACATTATATTCAATTACTTTTGCTTCTAAAGCTAAAAAGCACTTCTCCACAGACAGCTAAAAGTAAGCAATACAGGCTACACAATTATAGTCTCCCAGGATAATATTTGTCTTGTTGTTCTTGACTACTGTAACTTACCTGGGGAAAAAAATGCATAATTTTTTCCAGGAAAGTGATATCCTGTATCCTAGATCACCATGAGCAATGCTCTGCGATGCCTACAGATTAATACCCATGCCAGAAACAGCGCCCCCACCTGATAGGCTTGCTGCAGTCGGGATTTTTTCTCTGTGCAGTTGCTAAGGAGTTGCTCCCAGTTTCCATTCAGCTCCTTTAGCTGCAAGTTGATCTTCTCGACAGCAAAGTGACCAGCAGCCAGCATCTTTTCTCCTTCCTGTGGGTGAAAATGGAACTTCGGTTCAGGTAAAGAATTATCATATTTACATCATATTTAACTGCGATTTCTCTGTGACTCAAGGGGGCAAAATGTTACACACGGTTGTGAGAGCCACTACGCGATTGCGGTTAGCCAAGATCTCTGCCTCGAAGCTCTGGTGTTTTAGAAGCTTGGCCTGGAGGTTGGTGGGGTCCCTCCAGCTCTCGTCCATAGCCACAGTGTTCTTCTCACTCAACCAGGAGCACACCTGCAGGTAAATCAGGTGGTGAACGAGGCCCCCGACCCAATCAAACATAAAAACGATGACCACAGCCTCCCAATCCCCCCCTCCGTCACCTCATAGCTGCTACCCAGGAACTTCTGAAGCTGCAGAGATTCATCCAGCTTCTTCCTGCGAATGTGGCTCTTCTCCAGTAATTTTCCCTTCCTGAGGTACAGAGATTTACAAACAAAAACCACATGGCAGCTCTTTCTCAGTACAACATAAGACCAGCTCTGCATATGAAACAAATTAAACGGGCGTTTTGCGAGTTTGGCATTGGCCTGTGGGGTGGTACCTGAGTTGCACGGCCTTGCTCTTGCTCTTTACGTTGTCTGACTCATAGTGCTGCTTCTGTATCAGCTTCTGGGCGAACCTCTCCACCCCCTCCACCTGCTCCATCTGGGCATCCAGGGTCTTCTCAAACAGAACGTGTTTCCTCTGAAGCGTCTCCACATTGGACAGGGAGGCCTACGCTCCGAAAATGGACAGTCGAGTTAGAATAGCAACAGTCACAACAATGGGGTACTGTGAGATGTTTTCACCTCATAGCGATCACTCTATCTGCGCTTAGTTCTCTTCAACAGCGTAGGGTCTCTTGTGAAACAGTAATATCAAAGGACACAACAGTGACGAACACAAAGCGATTTCCGTACCCCCAGGTCTTCATTGGCGAGAAAAGCCTCCTTGCTGCTCATCCAGCTCTCACACTGCTCCACGTAGCCCAGGAATATCTGAAATGAAGAGGTCTGTCACAAAGTAATCCTGACTCATGTGCGTTAAGTGGTTCTTAAACCACGTTGAGTACCTTTTGAAGAATAAGAACAAAACAACAACAACAATTATTATTAAATTTGTTTGCTGGCTATTTCTTGTTAGCGTGCACTTCAGCAATCAAATGCAAATTGTTTATTAAATGGTCTTCAGGGGGAAATCCGTGGCTGCAGAGTGGTGTTTCTGTTCCTTGGGAACAACTGAGAACACCCAACATAATAATAACGTCTGGGTTATGATTGGCAGATGAAGAGTTTGTCCCATTTTTTTCTCCCAAGGTTGGCGACCTATCTGTTCAGCAAATTCAGCTAGTCAGCACGTATGTAGGTTGTATTTGAACAAATTCATCGTTCTAGAACTCAGAAGTCATATTTCATATCCTTAGAACCAACAAACGATTATGAAACAGTGATCCGATCACTCCATAGGAGATATCGGGCGGGAGCTGTGTGAGGAAGCCCCCCTCAGCGCCCTGTACCTGGAGCTCTAGGGCCTGGTCCAATTTCTGCTTTCTCTCCTGCCACGTTCGTGTCAGCCCGATCTTGGCCTCCTCCAAACGGGTCAGGGCCTTCCTGATCTCTGGCGACGCAGAGTGACCCGACTTCACCAGACTCTGGCCAAAATCTTTCACCACGTCGAAGCGCTCATTGCGCGCGTCTATCTCTGCCTATCACCAATAGAGCAATTTGATCAGCTATCTGTTTTACCAGCCTTCTGGTTTCCGTTTAGAATATTTTTCCGGTAGAAATCTATGTGAATTACTGAGTTTACTGTGAGGCAGTTGCTTCTGAAGTCTACAATACTAGATATAATAAACACACAATTACTGAATAACACTAAATTATTATTTTTTTTTAAATCTAAAAAACTATTTAGCAAACATATGATTGTAAATGACAGAGACTTTGTTCAACTTTACATTATAGTGTTGCATTGTTTCACTTTTAAATATTTTTATTGGAAAAATGAATCACTTTTTCATCAGAATATAATACTACTATGCAGTTTTACTGCTGTTTTACTATGATTATTTACCTTCCTGGTGAAGAAAAGTCTGAGAAAAGTGTGACAATGAGGGACGGGGACTTCCTACCTTTTTCCCCTGATGCTCAGCAATAAAGCTCTCAGCCTCTATCTTGCTTTTGGGCAATCCGCTCTCCTCCATCTGGGTGCACTGCATCAGCATCCAGTCCAGCAGGGGGCGCTGATCGGCCTTGAACAACTGCAGCTGATGGGCTTCTTTCAGCCTCTCCTTCCTGTAATGGCAGCTCCAATTAATCCACCACATCACTCCACAAACGCCATAACATCTCTAGTAGTTTCTCCATTAAACACATATTTACTTAGTTCGGTTTAGAACTGCTTCTCGAGAAATTCCTAGGGTATTTGAAAGAGTCATGATGACCATTAAAAATTGTAGGCACTAGTAGGTCAGTCAAAGCTTTTTATTCTATTGTGGAACAGTAAGATTAATTTTTTTTCCAAATATGCTTTAAATGGGGGACCAAAACTGCATATAAAACTGGAATCTTTCTTCGTAGCACCTTTGAGGGTCTTTGTACAATCTGAAATGAGATTCACCCTCTATTTTCCACAGTCAACTACTATCCCTCCAAAGATCTAGTCAGCTTTGCTCGCGAATTTTGCATTTGGGGAAATGCTCGGATACATTCTTTATGATATATGATAGTTTTGTCTCAAACATGGGGGTTCAAACGCCCTAGCTGTGGCAATCTACCTGAGATTGACCTCCTTCTCCAGTTTCACCAGGGCAGCTGTCACTTCCTGTTGCTTTTTTTTCCGCTTCTCGGCCATCACAGAGAGACTCTTCAATCTGGACTCCTTCTCCAGGGCCTGGTTCATAATTTAAATCAGCTGGTATGAGTAAGTTTCGCTGAGGCTCCACGGACAGCATCCATCGGCCAGTGACATCACCAACTCACCGTGGCCTTCTCCTGGATGACCCTGACCTCCCGCTCCATCTCCTCATGTCGGCGAATCAGGTTCTCTACACTCTCGACATCCTGGCCGAAGTCCTGACCTTGCATCAGTAGCATCTGCCAAGAGACGGAAGTGACCATCCTCACCCTAAGTTAATAGCATATTGTCGAAATAAAGTGTGAGTGTGAAGTTGTGATTTTTCTGCATTTAAAGGTAAATGCAGTACAAAAAGAGCACCTTTCGTCAAATCATTTTTAATTTTACTAGATTTTTTATTTTACTACTAGAAACCTAAGTCAGTAAATGTGTTATGGCATTGGATATTTGTCCTTTTTTTTTTCATGGTACAAAAAATAAAATAACCCCTACTTGATTTGAATTCTGAACATTCTTTTTCATGAACAAAAACCCCTGCTACGGCTGTGACGGAACCTTCCGGCATGCAGATATTCGAACAAAGAGAAACCCCAACTCGACTGAGTCGTTCTGATTTTGTGACCATGTCACGTGTCAGTTCGAGCCGGGACCACCCTCTCACCTTCTCGCCCGTCCTCTCTCGGATTTCTTCAAGCTCTCTAATGAGAGAGTGGACCTCAAGGGCCCCCTCCAGCTTTTTCTTGTAGCTATTCAGGTTGCCATGGAAATTGCTCCATCTTAGTTAAGGGGAGGGAAAGTAAACAGACCCGAAGGTTACAGTCACAGAAAAAAAGGCTAAGTCTGTCCCAGTCAAGCATCCAAAACAAGCTCCCCAATAAACTGTCATCCCGGCTGAGGTGAGGAAGTTATTAGCCTCGTTATCAGCATCTCAAGGTAACATCACAGTAATACACAGTATTGGGGTTTTCTACACACTTTCATTCAAGACCTTTTGACGACCTTCTAATCCTTTACCACTTCAGGCTGTTTTCATTCAAGTGAAAACGCCAACTTCACTAGATGAGTCATTATTGTGGTAGTTCAGCGGTCCCTCTTCCATCCGTAAAAAACTAAAGGGTGTTATTCTCAAAGCCCAAGTGGTAAGGTTACACTTTCATTAAGTTCAGTCCAAAAAAATAAAGCTTCAGAAAATATTGGCCTTGTGCTAAGTGTTCTTGATTTGATTACTTTCAAATTGTTGATACAAAAGCAGAGCTTGAAAAAAAAATATTTTATCACAGAGATAACAACATATTCCAAACGAAATTCACCGAAATTGTACAAAATGAACGCTACTAGAAGGGAATGAGGGTGTTAGGGGAGCATTGAGACAGCCCCGGGATACAGACCTCGAGAACACAAGCTCATTACCAAGTTTTCTCAGTATAGACGAGTGGGACCGAATTTAAGAGCTTTTACAAGGCGGTGCTTCATGGTGGGGGGGGGGGGGTGGCCTGATTGTATTATTTGAGAGGGTACTGTCGAGCGAGGGTTGCTAAGTGCAGGTTCATTAATGAGAAGGAGGCGGGAGTTACCTGTCATTGAGCTGTTGCCTGCGTTGCTTCACGGTGGTCACTTCATTCCTGTTCTGCCTCTCCAGCCTCGCAGCGAGGTTATTAATGGCTTTGATGTGAGCGTCGTCCACAGTCACTTCCTGCTGACACAGGGCTCAGATTTTTAGTGCATAAGCTGAAACCTGTTAGGGTTGTCATACATGACAACACTACACTTTGAAGTCACAGAGGAGCTAGGGACAGCAGATGGAACGTGGGTTAAGGTACTAGACTTGTAAAGTGGTAGGCCACGTAAGTTGCTGTGGAATATCTGCTAAGAAAACAAACAAACGATAAAGAGTGCAGATGATCTGAGGAGGCTCGCGCTCACCCCAGATCCCCTGAACTCGTTCAGCTTCTTCAGCAGTTGCAGGCCGTGCTCGTAGTCCTCTCCAACATCGCCCACGTTTATCATCACCTCCTGCAAAGAACCGGGAGATAAACAAAGGACACATTAACAAATCTGACATTCTGCTAATGTGGAAAGCAAAAAACTCAGAACTATAGCACAATTAGCAGGATTAACTTTCCAGTTAACATTATAAGTGGTCCAGAGAGGGGTCTAAAAATGAAAATATAGACAATCCAAAAGATATTAACCCTCTCCAATATGCAAAAACCAATGCAACTGACATTAAAAAATATGGATAGGGGTTATTATTTAAAAGATATTATTTCCATGGAACTTAAAATGTACTTTCCATTATCTACAATTATTCGTCAAGCGATAATAAAACCATTCAGATTTTCTAAGGTGAATTGAATGGGATAACTACAGCAGTGAACTTTTAAAAGGGTCCTCAGTCACTGTGATTCAGCAGCCTGGGGGAATGGCCATACCTTGTGTCTGATCCAGGCCTCCACCTGGTCCACTTTCTGCAGGAACTCCAGGAAGTCCCTGTTTTCTTCCAGCATCTTCCCCCTGGCTGCCACTGCCCGCTTCAGCTCCTCCCAGTGGTCGCCCAGGGCCGCAGCACTCCGACGCACCTCCTGGGACCTGGGGTGCCGCAGTGAGACCAGCTCTGCACCTGCCTAGAGTCAAAACCTCCGGACTAGCAGGCAGTCTGGTTTGTATTCGTTTACCTAAGGGATAATCTGCTCAGGTTTTTATTTTTTTCATCAGAATTTTTAAGTACTAGCAGGTGACCAATAGGAATAAAATTATCAAAAATTGACATTTAAGAGTTACAATGTCGTACAAATAGATTTGTTTTGGTTATTTTTGTGTATTCATATGAAGAAATAAGTGTTCTTTTCCTTCTCCCAATGGAAAAAAAAACAACAAAATGTTTTGAGGGACACACCTGCTGCACGGAGTTGATGATCTCGTTGTGGGCCAGGATTTCCGCCTCAAAAACCTGATGCTTCTGAAGCAGCTTCATCTTCACCCGCAGGTCGCTCAGGTCCTTCTTGGAGTCATCCTGCATCTTCTGCATGCGCTCTGAGATCCATCCCTCTCCCTGAAGCACATGGAGCCTGGTGAATCATCCAGCCATACAGAGACTGCAAACCAAGTGGCATTTTAGCCTGTTTTTTTGGCTCCTGCAGTCAGCAAGCCAACAGGAACATGATGCACCGAAAGGAAGCCCTGCTGAAATCTGCTGAAACCTGTTCCGTGACAATGCACAGTATTCGATACAGCCACCTGGCAACGCTTCGAACCCACGGCAGAGGGATGCACTCTACCTCAGCTGCATTGCGCATGAAAACACTCAGCAGCCTGGAGACGGCCAGCTCCTCCCTGCGCTTGGTGGCGAGCCCCTTGATCCGGGTCCTCCTCTCCAGGAGAGGTTTCAGCTTGCTCTGGACGCGATTGTTCCTCTCTCTATTCATGTCCCCTTTCTTGAGTCTGTCAGCCAGCTCCAGCAGAGAGGTCACCTGAAGATCACAATCAGACCTGGTCACACAGGCCTTTAAAAAAAAATTGTCATTATAGCACCCATCAGTAATGTGGGAGTTCGTACCTTTTCTTCCTGGGAGATAAGCAACTTTTCGAAGGCCTCGTGACGTTTGATGAGTCTCTCCGTCTCATCAACAGAGGTCCCCAGATCACTGCTCTTGAGGAGGATCTGGAAAGAACATCAGTTATTAACTCACAAAAGCATGGTTCAAAAGGTTTGCCACTTAAAAATGTATTCAGTTTATATTAAATAGGAACCAAAGACATTTGTACTTTTATCATACATTTTACGTTTTATACAATCTAAAAATAAAAAAAAGAAACTTCATACACATAGGTTTGCTTAATGGTGTTTGTTGTCACTGTGGTCACACTGAAGTGCAGTGCAATTCTGGCCAGATTAGGATACAGTACATGTTTCTTTCAAAATTATTGGTCACCAATAATATAAAAATGTATTAAAAAGATACTTTTTATTCAGTGCTCACCCACCAACATTTTCAAAGTTTCCTTCCCCCGGAGTTGAGGAAACCATTGCTCACCTCCTGAGCATTTGTGATCTTCTCCAGGTGCCCTAGGTCTCTGTAGAAGACCTGCTCGAGGTGGGTTCCCTCCAGCCACTGTCGTTTCTGCTCCCAATGAGCGTGTAGCTTGTTCCTTTCCTCCTGCAAAGCCCGCAGTCTCTCCTGGACCTGAAATGTTGGCCAGCCATGTCATGATGACTTCAGGCCGACTTCTCTAACAAAGATTTATCCTCTGCCTTGTTCTTCAAACCCTAACCCTACATACCTCCTTGGCGTTGGGGAAACCCTCCTCCAGCAGCAGCTCCTGGCCCATGGACACTGCCTGGGTGAAGGTCTCCTCGTGGGCAGTCATCTCGGCCTTTAGCTGCTGGTGTTGGGCCACCTGCAGGTTGGAGTTGGACACGTCCCGGACAGACTCCTCTGCTTGCATCCCACTCAAGACCTGTGCACACCACAGGGAGTAGTCCTGTGCCTGCAGCACCCAGATCAAAATAGGACAAAAGTGGTTGAATTATTACTCAGATTACATTTCATAGACCAGCACTCATCAAGTTCCATTTTTAATCCCACAGTAGATTATTTTGATCATGAATTTGAATGAAAGCTTTATTAGTTCTAAATTGGACAAATGCATTTCACCAAGAGTAGGGATTTGAATTAGAATTGTCCTTTCAAAAATGTCCGCTGGGCCAAATCCTGGGGATGTAAATGGTGCCTGTTCTCTAGGCTGTTTTTGTAATATTATTTTAAATTTCCTGCCAAATTTACAATTGCCGATTGTGCTAATACATGTCGGCTCATACTTTAAATCCTGCTAGCACACATGGGAAAGGTGAGTATGTCATAAAAACACTCTGAACCATGAGAGGTTCAGCTGAGATCGGAGGAGAAGCATGTCCCACTCGGTGGCATGGCCAGCCAACAGGTTCTAGGGACACCGGCAGGAGACAAGGTGAGAGAAGCTCTGCTAATTTAACCCACACTTTGCAAATTGTGCACCACCACTGTGTTCTTAAGGTCACAGACGGAAAATGATATGAGCTGGATTTTAATCCACCTCACAGGGCTCAATCTGCACCCAGGGAGCTCCTTTTACTGCCTGAGCCACTGGGGCCGGCACACTGCCTTTCAGACGGCGACGTCTGCTGTGCAGAGGGGACTGGAAGCGGCACTTGCCATGTTAAGGAATATGTAGAGGAGCCGGGCCTGTTCGAGATCCTCGCCTCTGTGCTCCACACAGGCCTTCAGCTTCTCCCAGACCTCCACCACCTCCTGCTGGCGGTCCTGTAGCAGTGCCCTCTGCTCGGGAGGGCTGTGCTCCAGCCCCGTGTCCACGGTGTCCAGCAGCTCCTGGAGCTGAGAGGTGCACAGAGGGAATCGTCCGAGTCACACCCAGGTCTCACGCAGGACATGGCGGCACGTGGACACGCGCTCCCGTACCTGCTGCTCGTTCCCTGCCAGCTCATGCCCCAGTGCCTTGTGTTTGCGCAGCTGGGACAGCACCCCTCGCAGGTCTTTGGCGAGGTCGTCGGGAATGCTCTTGTACCTCTCCTGGGGGGGGGGGGGGGGGAAC
>JAOVYW010059534.1:0-22562 GCA_025775045.1 Hiodon tergisus | reverse complement strand
TAGTAATCTCTTTAAATTCTCATTGGTTGATGTCCGAATATGGCAGCTTCCCCTGCCACCAGATGTATCTCTCTCTCGCTCTCTCTCTCTCTCTCTCTCTCTCTCTCTCGCTCGCACTACCACCAATGAGGTCAGATTTCTTCCTTATATTCCCTTAACAGGATGTAAGGCCATGGTAGAAGCGATATTTTTTGCCCAGGACACCTCGGCCATTACTCTGGCCGCTGACTGACACAGCCTGATGGATGAAAACGGGGTGATGAAAAATGCAAATTCGTTCAGCATTTCACATTCCACACCTCAGTGCTTACGTATTGTCTGCCTCGCCTTGGGCAATTTATTTTTAGTAACACACACATAAACGCTGTTCTGAGATGGAATCTGCTGTATGAATTTAAGTCAGTATAATGGAGAAAAACACAACAGGCCGGAAAAATCAATTGATTCCTTCTCATTATGTTGTTGTCATAATGCAAATTTTTATTCAAATAAGCTGGGCAATCTGAAAAATATTGATTGCATTAATCTAAATCCACACACAGACACACACACACACTTTAAAATAGGTTCAAGGGTCTTATTTCGTTAAAAAAACGTACGTTGGACACAGAAGTAATCACTCACGTAACGGTGTTAACTTTGTTTATATTTTTTTCAGCTAGAAATGGCTGTGCGAAAATATAAATTTTCTGTCAACATAAAACAAGCAAAGTTTTGTCCTTAATCCAGTCCAAATCTGGTTTTCCACACAATTCAGGTTGTCACGGTGCTGAAACATTGAGGAGTGGTGGGAATTTGAAGTTAGGAATTGTTAGCAGTAAAGTTACTGGTAAACAACCGTTACTGGGGCGGTGACAAATTGGCAGGGCCACAAGGTGATGAATTCCACCTGTTAGAGTTAATGCCGGTTCTTACGGAAGGGTGAAGCAACCAACAATTATCGCTGTTGTGTCATTGCGGTTTATAGTTTCAGCCGACAATCGCTCGGCAGGAAAACCCCAGTTGCGGGTAACGTCGCAGAGAGTTCAAACCAGCTGAATTTTCTCCTCACCGACGACTGGCTCGGTTATACCTTACACGCGAAAGAAAATATTTGGCGGACTTCTCCTGCGCGCCGCTGTGCGTTAACGGCTCAGTGACAGTCGACGCTGGTTAGTGGATCAGGTCATAATCGCTGGACAGCTCCCATCCCTGCGGTTTTGGTCAGGCGAGAGTCTTTACACACAGGGAATGCAAGGTTTCCCCCTAAATACCAGAAGTAGAGAATAAGAAGGGTGGGGTAGCTGTTGGAGAGGTCTGAGTTTGATTCTTTTTAAGTTTAAGTTTAAGTCAGTTGGTGTCAGGCTTTCCCTCCACAGTAAAAGAAACCCATTATTTAAAATAGCCAAACTTCAGGGAAATTGTGTCCAGCACAGGTATAAAGAGACTCGGTGAATGTAAATTAAATTGCAGATGGCAACCCTTTTTATTACGCACAGAGCACACAAGGACTGACAAAAAGGCACATTGTGAATGGTAGAACATGTTACTGCTACATCAGTGCTGTGCAAAATGAGTGCTAGGCCTAATATGAAGGGGCAGCTATAGTCATTAGAGAAAAGGCGGCTAATCTCATTTGCAAACAACAGCACAGATCATTATCTCAGAAGATGACATAACCCTTCCAGTTGATTCTCACCTTAAAATTGCTATTAAATGTGTTGTTTGGATTATACCACTGTATTTAGATTTTTTACAACGTAAGCTAACAAATCTGTAGCGTCAGGAAATGCACTACGTGGCCAAAATGATGTGGATACCTGCTCATTGGATATCTTATTCCGAAAGCATGGGCATCACTATGGAGTTGGGTGTTCCACTTGCAGCCACTCTTTGCACTGGATGTGGGAAGATTGCTGCGGGGGCTTGCTTCCATTCAGCCACAAGAGCATTATCGAGGTCAGGTACTGATGTTGGGTGGCTAGGCTTGGCTCTCAGTCGGTGTTACATTTCATCCTAAATGTGTTTGACTGGGTCGAGTTCAGTCGACCTGCTGATCCTGACAAACCAATTCTGTATGAATACACATAATTTCGAAAAATTTGATTTAAAGTAAATGTATAAAATATAAGTCCCAATGTGCTCAGTTAATGGTTGTCACATTTTTTGTGCAGATCTGATTGTCTTTCTGAAGTAGTAGCTGTCTTTGACTAGTAATTCCGAGCTAATTCATCAGGAACCACTGAAAGGTGAATCTGATTTGCCCTGGGTACCCTCTGTCTTACTGCAGTATCTGCTGGTCAGGGATTATAGCCATAATGAGTCAATTCCTACTGTCACTCGACACGAAATGCGAAATGCGTTGTTAAACCGAGACCAAGCGGCTTTAAAAACGCGATTTGTGTTGTGAATGCAATTAGCCACAGCACGTTCACCGTTTTAAAATAAATCCAGCTGTGAGCAGTTAGACAAAATCTCCAATTACTTCTAGTTTTATATTTTGTTTATTTGTTTACTTATTTTTAATTCAAGAGTTAATTAAATTAGGGTACATTGTCCATCGATGTTTGAGGTAAACACTTTCTGTGAAGATGGGAATTTTAAGGGTATCGTTTTTGTACACAAGCCTACTCCGAGATTAACTTCTGACAGCCTTCTTTGAATCAATAAAAGAAAGAATAATGAATTGCATGGAATTTCATTCAAACCTGAAAACCCTCCGGAACTAAGGTCCCAAATGGAGCCCACTGAAATAGAGAAAGAAGCCTACTTGGTAATGGGAAGATGACAAAGTCTGACCCTGGTATAGCCAAGCAGTCATATATGAAAAGTTACTTTTGTTTTTGTGACATTGACACCCGGGGGGTTGTTTTTCAATGGCAGAACGGGCTACTGATAATTGGTCAGTAACCGAACTCTGCGGCTGAGTGTCAGACTCAAAAACAAGACTCGTCTGCTTGAGCTGTCAAAAAGCTGTCCGCAGAATTTATATTGAACGTCAGCTCACCAGGAAAATTCTCCTGCTTTTGAGTAATGGCTATATGTTGTAACTTCCTTCCAAGCAACAAAAATATAATGATGAATAAACACTTCCAGTCATTTCTATGATGCATTCTGTTTTTAATATACGGTATTCGCAACATGGCAGAAACACTTGTCATAATTTTGCATGTCTTAATTTAGCATGCACCTCAGTAACTCTAAAACATTTAATTTGACAAGATAATTTACACCAATACTTCAGACTTCCACCGGAGTGGGTTTCGGTTTTACAAAAAAAAGATAATGGTTTCAAATTAAATTTCAAAATGCTTTCTTCTCTACAGTTCCTTCTCTACAAGAAAATATATTTTACAATATCCTATCCAGTATAAGGCTAACATTATTATTTTGGCTTACAATACAAGCTATGTGTGAGCTCAGTCTGCAATTTGAAATCACAGTTATTAATATTACACTTTTTTTTTTGATACTCTACAAAGCAGAGAAAATACTGTCATTTAAATTTCTTCTTCACCTATAGCTACACCTCGAGACTAAACAGGTCATAAATTTTAACTGACGTGTAAAACGCACCTGTGATATAAACATCAAAGTTTAATCTCTAATGTCTAATGTTCTTTCATCCTAGGTTAATTTTCGTATAATCCTTCGTCTTGGAATCGCGTACCAAAATGTCTTTTTAACATTATAAATTCTACCTTTTTTTACCGCTTCTATTCACTGTACACTTTCAATGCACTCCAGGGTATTTATCTAAACGGAGACGTTGTGTTACCAGGGGTTTCTGGACTGCGCATGTCTGTGAACGATGAAATGGATAAGCATCTATGAGAAGTGAATAATGTCATATTATTGCTCTATTTACGTTTTGCAATGTTGAACTCGACTGATTGATTTTATTGTACTTTTAGTAATTATGACAATACATTTTTATTACAGTGATAGGAATAATTATGTGAACTTTGAAATGGCAGCCCAACGCAAGTGTTGGAATGTTGGAGTGTAGTTAAAGCAACCCTCGTTGACTCGTTGAGTTAAGCGGTAAACTCTGCAACATTGCATGTTAACCACATTAATGTTTCCTATCAATAAAAAAGACTGAACATCGTCAAACCTTATTAAACAGTGGACTCTATTGTCAAATCCAACATTTGTTTGAAGCAACGTCAAGCAATTAAGTGATTAATACTGACGTCATAGGGACTTTAATGTACTTGGAGCCACCCCATTGTACTGGAAGTTTGAAAAGCTTTGTCCATGAGTGCCCTAGTGACGTTTGGAAAGTTGATGGTGAAGTGGTGAAGCTAGCCACATGCCCTAAGGGCTACCCAAGGCAGAATCCTCAATTTATTCGGAGAATATTATCCAGAGGGATCATGCATCATGCAAAATCACAGTGTCACAACTGCTGTGCCCCAGATAGTCCTCACACTGTACTGCCAAGAGAACGTGGGCAGACTCTTGGTCAGTGTAGTGCAGAACTGTAGTAGCGTCATTTGTGCAGTGTAGTCCTGAACTGTGGTACTGTCACTTGGGCAGTGTAGTGCAGAACTGTAGTAGCGTCACTTGTGCAGTGTAGTGCAGAACTGTAGTAGCGTCACTTGTGCAGTGTAGTGCAGAACTGTAGTAGCATCACTTGGGCAGTGTAGTGCAGAACTGTAGTATTGTCACTGTGGCAGTGTAGTACAGAACTGTAGTAGTGTCACTGGGGCAGTGTAGTCCTGAACTGTGGTAGTATTTTGTAAAACCAGGCTCAGCACTTACTAATATGAAGAGAGTGTCCCATTTCAAATATTTGTATTTTTACTTATATATGGCCTGCAGTCTGGTCCGCTTTGGCAATTCAACAATGATGTTTTACAATGAAGTATCACTGGGCTACATCTTACACTAATGGCAACTGACGTAATTTGGACATAGTTGGACCCAGACAAACAAACAATTTGTTCTGCCTGCGACTGGAGACCCTGAGCATCTTGGGGCACGTATTCTGCTGTAAAACAAATGCTCATTTATCCGCAGAAACAACATCTGGACAGCTGAACAGTGCTAATAAATAAACAAACCCAGCTGAAACACTGTCTTTTGCAGATATTCGGGTCAGTGGGGTAGGCCCAGTCAGTAGTGAAAATGCGTCTCATAATTAATTAGTGAGGCATGTCCTCATTAATATCTGTCAGAAAAAGTAATATGGCTTTCCAGGCTGTTAAAGGAACAGCCACATATTTACATCGAGTTCTGTGCAGCTGAATTTGAGGTCATTTAGGCTTTTTGATATTGTCTCTGTTCTGAGGGCAGAACTATTATTATTTTTAATCAGCCATTAACATATCCTTGCCTTTATACATTCTATAAGTTACCTGTTAACAATCAAAGTATGTTTTCACCTGATTTGTACTGATGTTCTCAGACAGATTAACAGATTTAAGCTGGAACCAAATAAAAACTTTTACAGCCTGCTAATTGCTTTTAATAAGATGGTATTTAATAATGTTGTATTTAATAGCATTTGCATTTTCTAATGATTTATACTTCCGCTCATGAAAAGTAAACGCTCTGAAACAGAGCAAGGTAAAGGCTAACATAGAGTAATGAATCTGTAAAGTGCGATTAGCAGTTTGCCAAAGGTTTGATGTGAGCCTTAATCCGTGATAAAGTTGATATTAATAGTTTTGGTGTTTGTTTATGTAACATGTAATCCATGTAACATTGTTGATCGCTTGACAAATTAAATTGAGAGAGTTAGCTAGCTAAACTTGTGTGATTGTTGAATGAAATACAAATCGTTCTGAGGGAAGATCTGATCTGAGGGCAGCAGTGATTAATGTCAGCAACCTCCGTCTGATCTTTCCGTAGGGCACCTGGGTTTCTTTCAGCATTGCAGGGCATTAATACTTGCCAGAAGACCGTATGATGATAAAAACCGTATGCTTTGGTCCATATCTTCACTCAGAACAGAGTTGGGATCAAAAAGCATCAACGATTGAATTATAAATGTTATATGAATGTTATTTTCACTAGGTAATTGTTGATAGTTAGAAGGATTTGAATGGTTATATGTTAAATAAACCAACATGGCAGTCCTGCCTTCAAATTGCATAAAAATCCAATCCAATCCAAATGTGCACTGTAAATGGCTTGTGTCAGATCTGTGGTGGTCTGTTTTTAGCTGAAGGAAACACAGTCGCTGTCTGGATGGACCTGGCAGGTTCTCCCTGTGTTCATGCAGGTTTGTTCCACGGTCGACACACTGGTTATAGGTGGGCTGGTGACAACAGAGTTAGCCCGATGTTTGTGTAAGTGAGGGTGTGTGGCTGTCTGTCTGTATGTCTCTCTGCTTGTCTGATGTAGGCTCTGGGATACTGGTGGCCCTAAACTGGATGAGTGCTTATGGAAAATGAATATTATACTTATTTCAAAAATGTATCCTCTTTGCATGTATTATCGCTTACAAGAGTAGAAGTTCTGATAGATGGAAATGTGTGGGTTAGTTTAATATCACCGTGCGCTAATAGCACGTGATATTGTTTACAAATGAATGAACAGGGCACCAGGAGTCACTGCATAAGCTCGCCCCCTGGTGTACAGCATTGTGTCTCCATTGTCAATTCCCAGGAATATAAACAGAGCAGATTGGAGCTGAATTAATTCATGACACTTTTTTTAAGTGTGGGAAACATTGGTTTGAGCAGTTCACAGGGTGACGCAAGTTATTTTTTAACTTGTCAATACCAGTCAGTCTCCTTTCACCCTAATAGGGACCAAAAAGGCAAACCTGTATCTGCAGACATCTTTGTGTCTCTCAAGACAGACATGTTATTGTTCATGTGAAAATAAAAGGAGTGTTTGTGACAGCTGAGGTTAAATTTTCACTCATAGTACATGCTGTAACTGTTGTTAGAGGCACTGACAATAGCATGAGTGCGAAGTAAACAATATAAATAATATATAAATATTTTATAATTCATTTAAAAAATAAAATAAAATAAATATTTACCAAGGAATGCTTTGACTAGTAACATTTAAAGACGCTCTCTTGGCTGAGAGATGCATCAGAATAATAGAGAAAAGTGCCAAAGCGTTTGTGTTGAGAAAACTCTTCTTCTCTGAAGGCCTTCCCTTGGGACGGCTTTTTCATTCTCCCCGCGATGACGCTGTGGCGAGGTGACATAATGGCACTTGAGAAGTGACATCGAGTCTCGGCGACAGGAGGAATTACCAATCTGACGGAGGGTCAGGCCGAGAGCGGACGAGCCAACGGCTCAAAAGTAGGCCAGCCTGACAGGCAGAGGGGGTAAACAAAGCGAGGGCAGATGCCTCCCTAATGCTCGGGACGTCCCAACCCAACGACCGGCATGGGGCGCTGTCTGCTTTGGATGGCTGTGTTTCCCGATACCAGCAGCAACGTTCTCCAGCTGTTAGCGTTAAGCTAACAGAAGGTGTCCCGTATCTGCAACGTAGATATTAATGCTTTCCAAAGCGCCTTCCTCGCCAGAAACTCAGTCACCAGTATGTCTTCTGTCCTCAGTTTAGGCTCAAACTGAAAGTAAATTGTTCACATCATGAGGTTTGCGTTTTCCTTTTACGGTTTACTTTTTAAGTATGTTTTTCACTTTTTAAGTTTGTTTTTTTAAACTTGTGTAACATCTTATTGACTCCCATTAGCTCTCGTTAAAAGCCTTTTAGCTTCCCCCAGTTATACAGTGAGTCATCCAAAAAGTAGCCTTTGAGTTTTTCCCAATTTAAAGCATTTTTTTTGAACGGAGAAAGAGCTTGTTCAGTTGTCAAGCTAAATGTAAATTTCTGTCCCTAAACTATCAAACCGCATCATCTTAAAGATTCCTCTCGCCAAAAGTGGGGTACGACTTGTACAAGTACGAGTTATTTCCAAATTCACTACGTATTTGCAGTGGGCAGTGCTCTAGCTGATTAATACACTACGCCGTCGTTATAGCGATCGGAGGACGATCGGAGGACGTATTAGCGTGTGGAGACGGTGGAGCATCTGCATCAGTTTATCATGCAGAGGAAGATTAGTATGCATGTCAGGTTTATATACAGGGGGCAGACAAAACGAGGCAACGACCTAATGATAAAGTGCTCGTATTTTCTCCACAGAAAATAATTCTACGTGTGTTTTTAATATCGATCCAAATACTAATTACAAGCTAAGATACAAGCTGTTTTCCGCCATAAAAGACATCAATGCTGTAATATGTGGGATTCTAAGGCAGCATCAAACTGAAGTTTTCCTTCTGGAAGAATAATCCAAAATCCCGCTGGAAAACCTGTTTATTAATCTCTCTGTTCCATTTATAATTACTTAGAAAACAATGAGTCACCCTCTGTAAAACTTTGCCTCTCCTCCAGTGCGTGCCTCTCCTTTTGGACGGGCTGAGTACCCTGCACCGTGTAATGAGACGAATGGCTTGAGGGCGACTTGATCAGAAAAGAGCAGTCGTACTTCCTCAGTGGGTGTGGTGACTGAAACACAATATATTCCTTAAATGATCGGTGGATTTTCAGTTTTCCCTATGCCAGTTAATCTGGATGAAGGTGACTCCAAATGTAAATAAGATTTCACCAAATACATTAGAATGGGAACATATCCCACGTGGAGTCCTGAAGATGTTTTAATCAAACCAACTGTTTCAATGTTACTTAGAAACTCTGAAGAACGTGTTGAGGACGTCCACACTGTAGAGCTGCTTGACGGAGACAACATTTTGACCCTCAAGCTTCACTCAGATTACCAGCTGATGATAAGATGGCAACATAATTCATTCTAATGGTTATTGCAGCAGTGTAAAATGATGACGGCGGATTTAATGAATGCCCTGATTGATTTGCAGTGAGCGATTTGCATGATAAAACCATACTGTTAAACTATTACTAATATAATTTCTGAACAAGTTAACCACGTTTCAGAACAACTGCTCCAGTTGTGTGAGGTTTATACATTGTTGCCTTTGAAGGTAGCACATCTGCGGATTTTAATTGAAATTTTGTGCTGGTCTTCAAATCTCACCTTTAAAATGTATTTAGTGTCACTACAGTACTGTTTCTGATTGATCTCCTGTATCATCATTTTACCCTCATAATATAATTCTCCTCAAGACTCCTTATAAACCCATTATTGCTTAAGTTAATAGGATAGACTCTTCTCTACTGGGAGTGGTTTAGTGGTGCGGTAATCGGGCAATCCGGAGTCCCACAGCAATCATTATAAGTGTTCCGTTCTTTGGATGGTTTAGGCCTTAACAACGTCTACGGCGTGGTCTCAAGGGCATATGGTGACACCTTATTATTACTTGACAAAGTGCTGGCACAATTATACCCGCTCGCACTATTATTCAGATAGGTGAACCTGAAGGTTCTTTAATGGGGCACTGCGAGCAGAAACGTACGGCTCGGTCGTTTTTGTTTGCTTCAGCGTGGAAGAAGGGAGAATCACTTTGTGTTAAGTGAACACAACAGCTTACTCTTTAGCGCCTAGGGAGGATACGGATAACACACTGTGCTAATAGCAAATACTTTCCTGGTGCAAATAAAGGAGGAAAAGTTTCACGTGGGTGAGAGAGAGGAAATGTTTTTCAGAGCAGGCAACTTTGAAAGCTCTATTATCCAACTTGCTAGTCCTCACTTGAATTATTTGGTTTAATCCGTTTTGTACGATTGCAAAACGCTGGCTTGTGACACGCAGCCAGGAGCTCCGCCCTTTGCTCTGGCGACACACCCAGGCTGGCCCGGACTGACAGCCAAGCTGTGGAGCCCCGCCCTCAGGTCTGGAGACCCGCCCAGGCTGGCCCAGACTGACAGCCAAGCTGTGGAGCCCCGCCCTCAGGTCTGGAGACCCGCCCAGGCTGGCCCAGACTGACAGCCAAGCAGTGGAGCCCTGCCAATAGCCAAGACCACACCGTACACCTGAGTGGGGTTGTGTTGGCTGAACTACACTCAGGTGCTTGCGATTAAGTACTTCAAAAACAAAGTCAGCAGAGCAGTTTAAAAGGAAGAAGCTTTTGATTGAGAGGTCTGTTCATTGGCTTTTGAACTGTGCTTTTCTTTGAAGTCAGTGGTGTGCAGACAGTCCCGTCTAACCCAGCCCTTCTCCAGTCGATCAATCAATAAATATATCCATGTATATCGTTATTTTTTTATGCTTCATGTCACAGACAGCTTTACAGAGAAAATGGAACAATATTTCCCAGGCTTGGACCCCTCGATGCACGCCTACAGTGATGGGAAAAAAAACAATAACTTGTCCTCACCACCAAGTGCACTCCCCGTTCCAATTCCCTCGCTGCTGCACTATAGACGCTCAGTTTTATAAAGGCTTTAAGTTCAGATTAAGTACCATTCCTGAATTCATCTGCTTTGTCACTGTGAACATGACCATCCAAATGTGATTTTAGGACTGCATCGTTGCAGGTAGTTTGTTGCCAAACTGGCCTTATTTTCTCATTGAAAGTTGTCTCTAGGCGGATTATAGGATCACCGTGACATTAATTTAATAAAAAAAAAAAAAAACACAATCTTTCCCCAAGCATTGAGCATGCCATAATTTAAATTTAAATCTTTTTAAAAGGTTAAAAGCTATTTAGTTTCTATTTAGCTTGTGTTCTTTAGAATGTCAACTTTGTGCTTCTTGGTTGAAATGATGCCAAATAAATGAGTACAACCATTTCCCAGTGTCTGACAACTCCTGAACCAGGCATGCCCCGGCGTGCCACATAGCTATTACCCTTTTTTGCATTTACACTTACTACAACTCATATTAGCTAGATTTTTTTTATTTTTTATTGTTATACCCCTATGCCTCAAACACTTGCACTCAGAGACAGACACAGGCACACACACTGCTCAGTATTGATATAGGGCAAGTTCAGAGCAGGGAATTGATTTGGTTATTGATGTGGGCTGGGATCCGTGCACATTAGTTTTACAAAGGGGATGCAAATGAACCACACTGTTATGCAGACAACCTCACTGGAGTAATCCAAGACACAGGTTATCTGGGTAAGTGTCACGACTTAATGCCTCTGACTGTGCAGCATCAAACGTGGTCTTTGTTTTTACTCAAGGGACCGGTTTGTACCAAGGTGTGGAGTAAAAACGTACAAGGGTCAATTCTGCGGGAAAATGAATTAAAAAAGAAACTAAACGGAACGGATAACTGCTAACATTTCTGTTTGTTCTGTAAATAAATAGTATATTAAATAAATAGATAAATAAATAACAGGGGGACAAATTGGGAAGTAGACACAGTGCCCAATAGTTTCAAACAGATACTGGAGATTTGGTTAAGTTTTCAACAATGCTGTGATACTGAACCATGTTGCTTGTATGCTCTTCGACAACTGTAGATCACAGTAAATCATTTTTATTGCATGTTTTGCTGGTTAGGCCTATTGGCCAGAGCACTATTATATTGGTAAAGGCATGGTAACCACTGTCTGGCTCAAAGCACTGTTTCTTTGCAAATATTTTGAAGTAGGATTAAGGATGTATTTAAAATTGCATCAAAGCAATAGATTTTTCCCCAAGTTTTGAATTTTTTTTTTTTCTGTTACCCTGAATTGTATTCTCGCGCAACAGTAGCAATCAGCTATAAATATGAACATTGCTTTGCCTGGGTCTCTAGGGCAATGACATGAGGCTTCATTTGCATACTAATCTCTATTGTTATGCGAAACTTGATGCACATTCCCATGCAATTGACAGCTCAACATATTTATTAACTATGTAAATGATCTGCAACTGAAACTGCAGAATATAATGGAACGTTCTAGAGTTCCCATTCTTTCTTTATTTCATGAGGACCTGTCTACAGTGCCTGCAACTCGGAATGTTTCAGCTTTTTCCCCGAGCTAGACACATTTCACTTTGCAGGGCTGCTGTGTAGCTGAGAACATGGACCTCCCAGAAATCCTTACTCTCTTGAGGGAACTTAACTTGACTGTGGGATACTTCTTCACTTTGTCATTAGAAGAAAGGGCTCCTTTGATTCTGCGTTGCGCAATGCTTTTGAGGTCACACGGACCAGGTGTCGCTGTACTATACAGAGGGATTGGGAACAACTCAGTTTGAAATTTGCAATGAAGATCAGTCTTCTGAAGCTGACGTTTGTTTCCTCTGAAATTGATTAAAAGTTGCTAACTAGGGCTTATGATGAATAAAACATGATTTTAACAACTTCCTATAATGAAATCAAGCAGTGTTTTACACAGTCTGAACTTTGTTTTTTTCTGGGGTTTTTTCCAGGTTTTTTTTCCCAACTAACTAAATTAGAATAGTAGATTTTTTTTCTGCCAGTCGATTGGCTCAACTGTTTATTTTTCTTGAGTTAATAAGCTTTGTAGTGCATCAAACTGTGAGATCAGTTATTCAGTGTTGAAAATAATGATTTGTTTTTCGGTCATTTTACATTTTAACATGATTTATTCATTTTGACCTTTTGATTATTTATATTTTTTAAGGAAATTATCTCGCAAGATTAACCCTGTTATGTAGTTAGGTTGTGTGTCTGAGTCAGTATTTTCACCGAAGAGTGGAACCATGTTGGGAGAGAACCGTTGAAACTGTTTGTGTTTTCCCACCAGACGGACCTCTTGGCTCCAGGGGACTCGTGGAGGCCACGGAGAAGTGCACCCAGGAATGCCTGGTGTTGGGTCACTCGGACAACTGCTGGATGCCCCCGAGCCTGGGGACTTGCCAGCAACCCAAGTCCCCTATTTCCGCCTTTGTCAATCAGACAGAGTGGACCAAAGACAGACTCCTCAACGGACACTCGCTCACACGGACCTGGAACGGTGCGGCCAGCCGGGAGGCCTTCGGAGACCGGAAGCGGTTCGGGAGTGTGGAGGGACATTTCAGCAGCAGCAGTGTGGCGGACATTCCCCTGGTCAGCCTGAAGGCGTACGCTGAGCCACCAGGGGGCGACAGTTCCACGGAACAGCCGCTATAGAGGGCGCTCTGTTGGCCACGTCAGACAGGGAGCGAAACTTTCCGTCGTTTAAAATCCAAATGATGCTATTGCTGTGTGATAGTAAAATTGTGTATCTGCTTGGTCTGTAGACTTGTGCTAATGCTGGAAATATTCTGTACAATTCTCCTTCGGTTCAAGTCACAAATGGTATTTCGCCAAAACCGTGACACTTCTTATTTTAAAATAATTTGTATGACACTCTAGGGATTTGCTTACTTTATAAAGAAATTTACTAGTACCTACTACATGCTTAATCCTGAAAAATGGGGGTAAAAGTAAAATAGATATATAAATATTATACAGTATATATAATCATGGCCGACCAATATATACAAATATTGTGAAGTGACTGTATTTGAGGTGGGTTGGGGACACATTAAGCCATCGGAGCAAATGGAATTTAGTTTAAGAAGGCATTGTGCTATTAACACTGTTAGTGAAAACTTCAGTCTGTCAATGTTGAAGTGTTTGTAAATAGGGCAAATACTAACCAAATGTATGTACCTAGAGAAATCACATGGAATGAGATGGCGTTTCATGGTTGATAATTTCTATTTATCAATATTAGTAGTTTCATTTTCAGAATTTTGCTTCATTTCAGAACTTTTCATATAGCGTGTCCCAAATACTCAAATATAATGTTCTCAACACTTGTTAAAAAGTGAATTTATTTAAATTTTCAATGTTTTTTTTCGTATTTTTATTTAAATAATTGAACGAGTGTCTAAAGACTGAGAAAATCAATACCAATGTTGGGCTTCAACACCAGTACATTTGTAAAATACAAAATGGTTTGTTTAAAAAAAAAAAAAAATTCTGAATAATTTAAATGTAGTTAATGTGGGTTTGTTTTTTAAACTCGAAGCCTGTATCATTTATTGTGTAATTGTGTCAGTCATTGTCATTGACTGCAACGGCATAAATTTGACTGGAATTAAAGTGTTCAAGCATTGTGCCTTTGTACCAAGCATTTTGCTGATATACTGTAGTTGTTTAGGAAAATATCTCACAAAAAAAAACAAAAAAACTACACATTCAGTTCATAGCGCCTTATTCAGTGAATGCTTGGCAGGTACCAGGGTAATATTTAACAGTGCAAAATAAATGTCATACATGAAAGAAGACACATGGTCGTAAAAGCATGTGTGTAGAAAAAAACAATTAAGTATTTTTTTGAGGCATGTCAGATGGCTTCAGCTGGTGAATTGCATGCAAGAAGAGCTACTGCTTTAAATGAATTGACTTAATTTTTGTCATTATTTAAGTTATTTTTTTAGATGATTAGCTTGTCCATTCAGGAAACATCTGTTCTGTAGAGCACTATCATGTTTTAAGCCACAATATAAAACACAGTGAGATGGAGATTGCTAAATGCATTAAGTTTGTCAATCGTGAGAGTTTTTGACATCTGACGTATTTAAACCTTCAATGCGTGTTACTACTATACAGGAATCATTCTATTGCAATAAATGTTTTGAATTTGTGCATGGTTGTTTTGTGTTCTCTACATAACCATGTTCTACAGATTCTGTTTTGGTTAGGTATCTCTACGACGCTAATGTATAACTGTAACTAATGTCCAGCTTCTGAAAATAATTAGATAACAAAGGAAAACGCGGTTTCTGTTTACGTAGCGGCGCAAATATTGATGTTTTGGATGCCAATTATCATGTATAAATGCGATTAATAAATGGGATCACAACGGTCGGCCTATACTATAAGAAAACCGTCTCATTCAAGAGTTTAAAAAGAGCCCTTTTTCATTTTTAATATATACTTTATTGTGCCTTTCAAATAAAAATCACAAGCAAGTAAACGTTTTTAATTACCTGTAATCATCTTAAATTACCTTTAAAATAAATAATAAAAGCCTTTTTTAAATTTATAGCTATACTTAAAAAAGGTGAGTATGTAGTATCATTTAATTTTTTTATTTTATATTTCTTGTACTTTCACATTTGACTGTCTGGAGTGTCTAAAGGAATTATATTGGCAGTTTGAAATTTTATGTTACTTTTGAATGCACTGTTATTCCAGGTTCAAAACCAGCACTATTTTGCTGAAATCCACAGACCTGAGTGTGAACTCAGCCTTCAACACTAATTGTTTAATGGTTTGGAGGTAATTGGCAATGTGCAGGATCTGTTTCCATAATGTGATCTACCGATGCACACTAAGGTTGAGTAAACACACCTATTTGCTAGTTTTCTTAAGATCAGAGGAACCACAACCGTCCATTTTGAAAGTGACCTGTGTTTGGTTATTGATGTAACAAAATAAACGGCCATCCTCATATTCAAATAGAGATGCTACCCAAAAATAAGTAGAGGACACTAATACAGTACCTTTCAATTGTTTTCAACTTAGTTTCCTTGCTTTACATACATTTATAATGTAATGTAACTATTCAAAGTAGTAATTACATAACGCATGATACTGATGTGTTGTGTCTTTTAAATTGATGACCATTCAGTTGAAAAGTTTTCTCTCTTCAGTCCTTGCCCTTGTCTCACCACAGAACCTGCATATTCCAGCCTCACCCAGCATGCCATACCTCTAGTGTCAGATGAGGGATCAACTGCACAATGGAAAATTACTCATCATTTTAAGAGCTATACTGCCAGGTATATATACCTATTGAAGTTTAGACTATGGTGTCAATATGTACCATACAATTTACCGTACAATGTACAAGCATTTTAATTTGATTTTTTAAAACTAAATTAAACATTAATATAACTATGTGAGGCAGAAACGTACATAACAGATTATCCACTAAATCAATATTAAACATTTTTATATTGCTATCCTAAAATAATAACTTTCACCTGATAAATTCATGAATAAACAAATAGTTTGCCTATTGCCCCTATCGTTACGATAAATGTAAATAGTCATTGTTTGCAAATACTTTTTGTTTGTTTTTATAAATCGTGTCTGAATATTGTGATGTGTTGGACAATACTAATTAAAATACATTTTAGTCAGTGATCTGTAATTTATATTTCTCAATTATTACTCCTCTGTGCCTTAGTACAGTTCACTAGAGTCCAACAATGCACTCCCATGTAGCTTTCCAACACGCCACGCAGTTTTCTTCCTGAATCCAGCTGGTTGCTCTCAAAAGCCTTATTTATCTACATGGGGAATTTGTCGCTGCTCCAAAGAATAGCACAGATAAGCCTACTCAGAGGGCAACCACTTACCTTGGGTTGTATTTCGACTTCTTCAGTTCCCCAGGACCAGGTCATACAATCTCCTGATATTAAATGAGCTTGAAGGCATTGCCAGTCAATCTAAGTGATTTACATACACATGGGACCGCTTAATAAGATATACAAGGTCCAGTGTGTAAATAGGTGTGGTTGTCATTGCATAGCAATTAGTCTCAAGGTATGCAGGTAAGCAATTTCCCCAGATTCTCACATTACAGTTCCCCAAAGCTATACCCATCATCCCTATATATAACCCATTAAAGCTATACATTGTGGGTTAGCTAAAGTTTTGGACTAAGTAATTCAACACAGAGTTCCCATGGTTCCTTAGATGTCTTCGTTTTCAGTACAAAGTTTGACTGTAAACCAACTACACTTTTCATTGGTAGTAGAATGGCCCGTTCTGAAGAGTTCAGTGACTTTCAATGTGGCACCATCATCGGACGCTACCTTTCCAACAAGTCAGTTTGTCCGATTTCTGGCCGGCTAGAGCTGTCCCGGTTCACTGTAATTGCTGTTATTGTGAAGTGGAAACAACTAGCTCAGCCACAGAGTGGTAGGCTTCTGTGCTTACAACTTTTTGGCAGCATTTTGGTTAAGCCCCTTTGAGGTTTCAGCATGACAAAGCCCCCAGAGGAATTCAAGGCGAATTGCGGGTCTAGAGGAGCATAGTGCAACTTATACTATTTTGGTGTAGAGGGTGAAGTAATTGTAAGGTGTACTCCGACTATACCTCCATAAGAAAGAGCCGTAACTCGAATCATTATAAAGCCTATTTGTTTTACCATTTCACGTTTGAAATTATCATAGAAGATAGAAAATAAATGGTTGTTACCACGTATATCCGCAAGGGGGAGACACACATTACAAAATCAATTAGCAGGACAACTTCTCCCACTCGGCAGAAGTAAAGCAGATTGTATGAGCAGAAAGAGAGCTTATACCACTTGGTCCTGGTCCTGTGGAGCTTGGCACATACTGGATTTTGTAACATCCTACCTCTTAATTAGGTTTAACTTGACCTGTTAACTAAATATAGTTTATTAAAAAGCTCTATTTGAAATACCAAACATAGGTTTTTTCCCCACTCAGAATATTACTTTCAGTAATAAGAAACATAAATATAGTACCAAGCAGCAATTTGGGGGTTTGGGGGGTGGGTTTAAGGTACAACATTTGTGCATTGAATCCATCCTATGACACCCACGTTACTAAATAAGTAAGTACATTTTTGGCATGATGATCCCCCCAATCCTGCCAAATGTCACCTTGAACAAAAATGCAACTCTTGGAAAATCTGGTAATTTTGCAATATTTCAGCTGCATTTGCTGAGGAGAAAGACTTGTGTATGTCGTAATAAACAACTCATACTTTTAAGCCCAGTTGTATGACCTCCAAAATGCAATTGAGACAGTATTTCTATTTTTTTTAGTTGTAGTGCTCTAAAGGGCATTCGGGCCATAAGTTGATGAACTGCCAGATAGTCACATTTTTTATTTAGCCAGTCATATGACCATCTTTTGGTGCAGCACATGTTCCATCACACTGATCCAAAGATCCAATATTCAGTCAATACAGTCTCATCAATTGCCTTCTGAGAATATTTCTTAACATTTCTATGATTATGGAAAACAATAGTGTGAGTGACCTCACCAAGAGTAGCAAGTTGCAGAATCTTTTGAGATTGGTTTGGAGTATCAAACTCAAACAGGTCAAGAGATACCACGCTCACAAATTGAAACCTTCGCTGTAGCGCCACCACGGGGTCAATCAGTATCGTATTCACATGACACTGTGGAACATTTTTACAGTGGAAGCAGAAACGGAAGAAGAAGAAGAAATGCTAACAAAAACAATAGGTTCCTGGCCCCTTTGTTGCTTGAACCCTAAAAATCTCCTGGAATGAGGAGAACACTGTTGAAAGTCAGAGGCCTCAAAAAGCCTTAGAGGTGGCGGTGACAACAGGGATTCGGTAGCATTGGCCTCCACAAGCCACTTCCAGACTGCTTTGGTGCCAAGTCATGTGAAAGCAACACTGTTTAATGGCTGCACGCAGACTCAACTTCCCAAGCTCTCTTTTTCATTCTCTCTGTCTTTTCCCTTCATCTAGGAATGCTTCTCCCTACCAGCAGGGATTCCCTACTGATGCACGGGAAACAATCGGTTTGTCTTCCCTGCTTAACTATATAAATATATAATATATAAACAGTGGGACTACATACTGAGAATTCCCAATTGTATAAACTTCAGAAACCCTTTTACCACCTCTCTACCTTAAACCAAGCCTTTAGTTGGAAGTTACAAAGTATTTATGGGAAGACATTGCAAGGTGAAATGTGTGTGTGTATGTGCCTGACTGTCAAGGCTGGATTCAGAATAAAATGATTGAATGTGCATTCACTTTGTTAGGTCACTGGCTATGAGGTAATTATGATTATAAGACAATTGAATAAAATAGCTATGATATCTGACTCTAGTATATAAACTGTATAGTACTATATTAAATACACACTGCTGTTGTTTATAAAAGTTTGAAGACTCTTATGATAATGTACTACTGTATATATAGCCAAGAGCATTTTGGAGGGCCATATGGGTGAGGGTTAGGGTATTCTGTATTCATTGTTTAAACAGGTCTGGTGACATGTGGCACTTCATTTTCAGAGCATGTCAAATTATGATTTTTCTGTACACTGTATCACTTTTCAAACTAGGCTATAATTCAATTGTTTCCTAGTAATTAGATAAGATAGACTGGATGATTATCTGTTGTGTGTGTGTGTGCGGGTGTGTGTATGTACGTGCGCATATATGTGCATTCATGCAATACTTTTCCTGTTAATGAATTTAAAGCCAAGAACTGTGAGGAGACCACTGCTTTTGAAGTAGTAATGGTGCCTAAAAATTATGACTGACTGACAGGCATCAGTCCCAGAGGACCTCATTAAATCATAAAAACTTGACAATAACTGGCTGCCAGTGGCAATTTGGTGACTTTCTTTTTCTGCGTAAATTTTTCACTAGTGTTCAGTCAGAAATGGTATAAAAGTAACTTCCTTTGTTACCTTGGCTAACTCTGATGACCATCTGCTAGGATATCCCTGTCTCTGAAACATACTTACTCTGGATTACAAAAGATTATTCAGTACCATGCTCTTTGACACGGTTTCAACATATATAGCTTTGTATATGTATAGTTTATTTATTATTTTTTATTTTTTATAGACAGTTAGTTGAGACAGCCTTTGGATTTTAGTACCTTCTCAGTATCCCCCCCCAAAATACTGAGAAGTAAAAAAAATAGGTATGTTTCTTAACTGGTATATTTTTTAGTGTGTAGCTCAAAATTCAGATTTGCATCAAAAATTACTTCCAGGTACTTGGAGGCATGTTTTATATTATTTTGTAAGAGAGTAAATTTAATCATCAGGTAAAGCTGCATATCATCTGTGCAAAAGTGAAAAGAGATGGTTATGTATAATATGACAGGCAGCATATAGAAAATAAAATTAGACCCAAAATGGACCCCTAAGAGACCCCACAATTGGAGGAAAGTGAGAAATGAAATCACCAATAGATATGTCGTTTTCAACCTTCTTTAGAAGACTGCTTCACATTGAAAATATGCAGGAACTGACCCTGTGGCTAGACCGCTTATAATAATTGAGAGAATGTCAGAGTATACAGTTCTCAGAACTTCCCTCCTTCCATGGATGGAATACAATCCATGGGACTGGTGGATGAAGTCATGCACCAAGATCTCCATGAGATCTTCCGCTGATATGGGTTCAAAATCACTTAACACAGCGATTGAGCACAAAATATCAGATTTTGACAACCTTGTAAGTAAAGAATGACAGAAACTTTTCACAAGACAATCCAATCAGTTGTATTGAATATTAAATGGTTCAGATATCAGATTAGAAGAGTACTTTCAGGGTTAGGGTTAGTGTAATATCCCAAGGTTTACTTCTCAGCCACAACAGTCAGTGAAATGCAAACACTTAAAGAAGTAGGAATGAGGTCGAAAATAAAATTGTATAAAAATAAAGAAAGCAGTTTGTGACGAAAGGTAAATTCAATGCAAATAAGAAGCCATACAAACAAAAACATTTTTAAAATAACCAAAACCAGCCACAAAAATCTTTCTTCGGTGCTAAGTACATTACATGAGAACAATGCCTTTCTAATTACAGGCTGAAAAAAAATGTTGCATGCATGTATGCATGCAATGTATGCATACTTTCCCAGCTAACCATATGGAATTTTGGTTTAATACAATGCATTGTGGGGTGGAGGCTACGGAGGAGTTCTTGTCTGTATTGGTTTCACACACTTCACTTGCCAAATGTGTTGCTGGAGCAGGTAGAAAGGTTGTAGCTATGCTCGGTGCCACTGGTGCATAGGTATCTGTCCTGTTCTCTCCATTCTGGTTCAGAAGATCCCTTCTCTCAGTCAGACCTAGTCTCACACAGCTGAGAGAACACAAGAGGGCTTTTTTTTTCTTTACAGTTTTAAGAGAATTAATTGTATCACTCTTTTAGCTTTTAAAGTTACTGAGGCACCCAACCCGCCTTTAAATGGACTTCAGAAGTAACGGATTGACAGAAACATAGAAAGCTCAACTGTTTGATGGAAGTTCTGTCAAATCACATGGAGCAGCCTCATATAGCGTTTTCCACTTGGTGCGTGCCTGAATTTATTTTAGAGGTACAGGATTTGCCAAATATCAGGGCTTCACTCACATGTCACATTTACAAGACAATCCTTTTTTATCTACAAAAAATGAAGGACCGTGGTCGAAAGGGAGATGGAGGATTTAAGACTTTTTGCAGGTTTTCTTTAACTAAAGTGTTAAGTTTTTAATTGTTAAATTTTTTTATTTTTTTATCAGTCCATTACTCTATATTTCACACTCCACCATTAAATACAAGAACCATTAAACTGTAAAAGTTCAGCATGTTCAGGATTCAGGGTACGAAGTTGAGATTTTTTCTTTGTAAAGTAAAAATAAACTGTGCTTAATGTTTCTTGACCGAAGTTTAACTTTCCATACGTCTTTCTCATAATTAATTGTCCATATGAATTAAAAAAAATCTCTGACCTATTCAACATTTTCATGTGTGGGAAAATGTGTTTCATGTTTCACTGTGAGGGTGTTTGAAAAGCTGTGTTGTACACCATCACGGATGTCCTCCCAACCTGCTTTAAACCTATTGTGACATTAAAACCCTTCTGCTTGTACTAGATTATACTTAAACTAAGGATTATTAAAGAAAGCAAGGAAGAATCCAGAAATCACAAATGGGGAGAATGAGGGTGTGTAAACAGACTCCTCTGACGCGCTTACCTTTGAGCCATTCGTCATTTAGGGTGTCATTGGAAATTTCCCATTTAGGAAGTTTGGTGTCTACAGAAAGGTTGATCCCTTGCTAATGGTGATACAAGCCTGCAGGCAGCTAGGAAGTCACTGGGCACTGAAAAATAGCTGACTTAACTCAACTCAGCCTTCATTGGCACTAAACAAATAGCCTGTTGCCACTTTGGGCTACATAGGTTAACCTGGCACATAGAGCTATATCTCTGTTAAGGTGAATGCCTTTGTCAGCTGTGCCACATGCCTAGAAACGATTTAGTTACACTTGAACACATGCATATATGTATGAGCAGCCTGGGTTCACTGTAGCTGAGAATGTTCTCTAGGAAATATTGTTTCCCTTGATTTTTACCTTCATTACTGGCTGTGACCTTAACTGTTAGTGCTTGGCTTAGGATCCTGGTTTGTGTGGACTGGACTTTAGAAGTGGTCACAGTGCATTTTTAAATACAATAAATTCAACAATGGATTGTGTTTGTGGAGCAGAAACTTGAAGAGTGAAAAAACAGAAACACATGTAATGCTGGGCTTTTACATTTTTTTTTAATTTTGTGAAAATTTCTTCTGGTATAAATTAAATTGTAAATAATTACATCAACCATTTTAGTGTCGACTAAGGAGGAAAGAAAGAATCGATGACGGAAAAACTGAAAATTCCTCTAGATAATTTTTTTACGAAGAATACTTGTTACTCTGAATGCTTTTCTTATGTTGTCAGGCTTCAGTGACGATTTCTCAAGAAACCGATCAGTTATTGTCAATCCTGAAGGTGAATCCTGGAGTAGTAAAGTGCTTTAATTTTGCCCCTAATCGAATTCCATTATTAACCTCAACCTGTGTTACGTTAGATCTATTGCAATTCTAATGAAAACCACATTTTACTTGCACCTCCAAAACCATACGATTGCAAATACAGCACTGTTTTCCCAGGCATATTTTAGTTCTATTTTTTTAACTCCTTAGAATTACTAGAGGGGGGGGGGGGGGGGGGGGGGGGGGGGG
>JAOVYW010059513.1:0-19584 GCA_025775045.1 Hiodon tergisus | reverse complement strand
TTTTTTTTTAAAGAGATCATCATGAAACAACAAAGCAGGCTATGAAGATCATTTGATCACTATTATAGATATAGATAGAAAATAGATATTTATCCCCATGGGAAAATTGCGGCGCTGCAGCAGTAAATGACGGCGTCTGCCATAACGTTTCTACTAGAACGCATTGGAGTTGATAGAGGGGAGGTTTGACAAATAACTGGCCCTACAAAATCTTAAACCTTTAAAACCATTGATGAATTTAGAACTGAATAAGAAGCTGAATAAACGTGCTCTTTATTTCACACATGCACTTACGTCCTGCCTTTAGAAAGGCAGATCAGGCAGGGAAAAGAACTCCCTGAACATTGTGAAAACACTAGGGGGCCATTTAGAGCCCGAACACTCCAACTCAGGGTGGGGAAACCAAAGACAAATCAAATGTAGAGAAACAGCAGACACTAGGCAACATTACAGAACGGCACATAACATAATCAATTCATAAAAATTAATAAACATTTAATTAACTATTTACAGTCCTTCCTCTAACCTCACAGCACCCCCTACGGAGATGGCCGCATATTAATCGAGAGAGGCGGTGCTGCCGTTCCATCTGCGTAACAGTATTGTTCCAGAATCTGATAATTGTCACAGTCAATCTCCATAGAAATCTCTCAAATCACATCAATACATCGAATGGCAATTGATGGCTACTGCTTTTCTCAAATAGTTTTTTGTTACCCTCCATAATTATCTGACTCAGTAATGCAACACGAAAAACACCGCTACCAGTTAGGAGCAGCAGTATGTAAATATTTCGTCATGTTGAGAGTGTACAAATAAACAATTTTTTCCAATGCAAGGTTAAACGTTTCGTCTTCATGGATTAATAGAAAGAGATTAGTAGATTAGTAGAAATTTACTTATTTACCTATACGTATATGGTGGGTCGACCCTAACTCTAACGTATTGTATTTACGAAGTTACTTTTTATCAGATCTCACAGCTTGTCTGGCCACTACCTCAAACTTTGCGGGAGATGTACTAGGTTCGCAGAGAATTGTAAAAAATCTCTCCATGTATTTTTAACAGAATATTTTATTGTATGTTTTAAGATTAGTGAAATAGTGAAAATGACATTTTAAACATTTATTTTAAAAAAACTCAAACATTTCATTGTGGCTATATTTATTATGATTTATGACATTTGTATTATCAATTCAAGAGATATATTTCATAAACACGAAACAGCAAAGCTTTGAAGCTCATTTGATCATTGTGTTTATTATTACTTGCACAAGCAAATAGGATAATAGTTGTACTATATATTCATGTTTCAGGCAAACTTCTCTTTATAGTTATACGTATCATATCGTGACCCAAGTATTGTGATAGATATTGTGAAGCGTAAGCGTTTATACTTGACCGCATAGAGGTAGACTGTATTTATGCAGACAAATAAGTGCCCCAACGCAATCTAAACCTTCAAAACCTGTATTTTAGTTTATATATATATATATATATATCTAAAAAACCGCATTTGATTTACTTTATTTTATAGGCTATATATCTGAAATAATTGGGTTTAATACTGTAGCGGGGATGGCTAGGTGCGCTTTCCCCTACCAATGGGATATAGCCATCCCTGCGGGGGTTGCCTCACTTCACGGACTTGTAACTTGTAACTTGTAAATAATCTGTTTTGTGTGTCGGTTCTGTTTGGCAGAAGTGTTGTTTGTCTTTGTTTACTCTATTGTTTAAGCAAGGTTGTGTTCCCTCACCGCGGGCGTGTTTGCTATGGCGAGTGAGGGCTATCGTTGTGTTACTGTGTTTTCCCCAGTTCTTTTGCACTGCCAGTTCTGCCTTTGTCAAGGCGGTCGTAAGCGCATGTGCGAAATAAAGAGCATCAATTCCTGTTAAACAGGATCGGTCTCGTGCTTGAAACCGCGCAGAGAAGTAGCTCTCCCGAAAAACGCTACAATACTAAATCAATACCAAAAGTAATCTGTAAAATGTAAGACTGTCTCTTCAATAAGAATTATTAATTATTTATATAATTCATAATTTCATAATTCACTATAGCTCTCAGAAACAGTTTAGTTATTTGTTGAATAATAATTCCTAATTATATGACACTGAATTAAGCACTTTTAAGTAGGCTACTGTTCCTTAGGACATTAGCTGTAATCCTCTGAATATTGTATGGGTTCTTGATTTCTCAATGCTCCAAACCTCACAAACTGGAAAAAAGGGTTGCATTTCGCACTTCTTAATCATGTGTTCAGGCACTGTCCCTGCAAAGCACTACTCCAGAAGAGAGGATGAGGTTTCTGTCCGTTTTGGAATGGATTGTATTACTTTAATGGATAGCGTTGCCTACTTCATTGCCTTTTTATTCTGACGTCGATTTGGAAACGGGTAAGTTATTTTATAATCATGTTAAATTATTACGACAGAAAGTAGTCACTTTGTATTACATCATGTTGGCCACTTGGTTGTCTATCTTATATAAAAGTCTTACCTCACAGAATAAAATAAAAACGGAAAAAAGTCCGTGCCATATAGCGTGGTTGTATTTGTTACTGGCTTTGTTGACAGATGTCGCTACAGAATGTAAAGTCATTGATTTGGCTTGTTTAATTTTTTGTCGCTTGCACTCTAGTTTCGAAACAGGTCTTTAAAAATAGTTTTCTCCTTCGCATTTTCACGTAATTGTATAACGTAACAGAAATGTTTTAAATGACACCAATTTATTATAAACAGTCAGTAGAATGCGAGGCAACGAACTTCAGGATTGTGGTAGACTAGTTTGATTTCAAAGTAAATGCAGTGGCTTCATTTTTTATTTTAGTACTAAGTACCTCATAGATATTAACTAGGTATAGTCCCGGACGTTGAACAAAAACAGAAATCATGGCTAACAGTAACAAATTACGTTTCGGTGATGGTGTATCTCTCACGCATTTTTTGGATAACGTAATTTTGGTACGAACGTATTAACTCAACTGATGCAACTCATTTTCAAATCAATGCTCAATCGTGTTTCTCGTTTTGATATGTGGCTTAGTTGGTATCTGCAATTAACATGTAATTGCACAGATACCAAGGGCGTAGACAGGATTAGATTTTTACTGAAGCAAAGTCTCACAATTGTAAAGATAATCCAACGAATTTGAACCAAACCGGCTGTCACGCGCCTGGATACAAAGTATTGTGAAGTATATTTTCGTAAAAAAAAGAAAAAGATGAATGCTGTCAGAATAGTCAATGACATTGACAGGACTAGATTTATTCATTGTCACTAGTATGCAGTCATTTGAAATGCATAAATGGAACAATAGAAGGTTGACTATATTTATATAACTTACTGAGTTACTTTTTTTGTTGTTTTTTGCAAACTGGATTTGCCTATATTTCAGATGCAGATTTAATACTCAGGCTGAAAAGTCATCACCTACCAATATGACATGCAGCATGAAACACAACTTTCCATTGGACTTTTGTAAAGTTATAAAAAGGGATGTTGTAGACCTGTGAATTACTACAGCCTGATAAGGAAATGGCTTATGCACACAAGAAAATGTAAATTTTTAGTTTTTTTTAGGGCACCACAGATAGATAGCTCATGAAGAAGGATATGTGGCACAATTTACTTTAGCAAACATTAGAAGTAACTAATAAACAAACCAGCTTTAAGAAAACAGGAGGAAGTAGTCGTTAGATTGAATGATTCTTACAATCCAAGGTTGGGCATAAATAGAGTCTCCTGAGTGACTAAGGCACTTGCCTGAAAATAACACTTGTTACCAGGAGAGTAGTGATGCATAGTTAGCACAGTGCCACCTAGCCTCCTATCGGCTTCCCAGGTGCCAGCAGGCTAGTAGTGCCACCAAGAGGGACGTGCCTGTGCTCCATTCGCCTGTGAAC
Source organism: Hiodon tergisus (assembly GCA_025775045.1). NCBI lineage: Eukaryota > Metazoa > Chordata > Actinopteri > Hiodontiformes > Hiodontidae > Hiodon > Hiodon tergisus. The sequence goes on along the minus strand of JAOVYW010059513.1, from coordinate 15,681 downwards.
CTCTCGTACTGACAGCGTGGACTTGGCTACAGTTTGGGGAAGACAACATGGTGGCTCAAAGGTTGTTTGATCACGGAAGACCTGTCCAGTTTCAGCACTCTCCCTGTGTGTGCAGGCAGGGTTCAATGGCGGCTGAGCCAATTGGATTAGCAAAATGAGCAATCAGTAATAGGTGATTTCAAAAAAAGGACCGTACATTAATCGCCTGGAATTGCTAACAGGGTATGGCAACTTGTTGGATACTTTATTACCGCCTGCCTCTCTAGTCAATAGTGTTCTTCGTACTTGCAGCTTTGTATGGAGAAATTTTTTTCTTGTTATATCAGCTTTACCTACAGTGTTGATCATCTTTGTTTACTGTACTTTTTGGTTTACAGAATCAGAATGGTTAAAAACAATTAACCAACTCTACAATGCATGGACATTTTTAGAAAATTTAAGCTGAAAAGAAATAAAATTTCCAAACCGAAAAGACTTCATTAATGTCCTTTTAGTTACAAGAGGAAATTATAGATATAGAAATCATGTTAACACTGCGGCAAATAAACATAGAATTTATAATTTCATTACTGCAAAAAAAAACAATTCTTCTTTTTTTGTTACACAGTTATGAATAGTTGATCCAAGCTCTTAAAACTGAATTGAACAAAAACATGCACACACTGGGGGCCTACTGAATCAGGATCCCAAGAGTAAAATAAAGTTCACTGAGGGAGAGATGTCAAAAATTGTTGTTACGAATGGCACTCATCATTTCATCCTTCTGAACGCATCTATAATATGCTCTTCACTTAGAGCCCTGCGGGTAACTAGTTAAGCTGCAGACAAATACTTAATAATTTACACATGCTTCCTTGGACTAGCAAGTGCTATATTATTTCAGTAAAGAATTGCCAGTAAACAATGGCCTGCTAGTCAATTTTGTTGTATATTATTTCAAAGAAAAAGCTTTGTTTTAGTTAGCTATTTTGGCATTTTAAAAATTAAGCAACGTTTTTGATGGGGAGGACTGATGGTCACATATCACAAATGATTATCAAATACAGCTATAGGGAAACTTATAATTTAACATCTTGATGAAAGCACAGAAAAAACTGACTAATTCTATCTTTAATATTCTTAGAGTTAGATGATTTACTAAATCATCTTGATGGCTTTTGAAGTTCCCCTTCAAAGGTATGCATTGTGGAAATCACTCAAAAAAACCTGCGGACGAAAAAACCTCTAGACCTTTAGCCGACAATTCAGGTTTACTTCAGTTTCAGTCATGATCAATCCTTATCCCTAATCCTAACTCTTTTGGCTAAAATGCTGTATGAGATGCTATTATCTAGTCAATATTAAACAGTCTAATATAACACAATGGGCCACTCCAGTTGCAGAAGAGTTGGCAGGTTCACATTCTACTTTACCTCTTAATTGTTAACTGGTATCTGAATTAGAAATGATCTAACCGGGTTTTCCAGGGTGTAAATCAGATTCGAATTGAGTGGCAGCTCAGCTTTTAATACCATCATCCCACAAGGACTACAGGGAAACACTTCTTGCCGTTAGATCATGGATTTCCTCACAGACAGCAATTGGCTCAGTCTGGCTCCCTAACATAGCTCCCTAGCACAGGAACTGTGTTCTGTCACCCTTGATATTCTTGGTTTTTGGAATGCCGATGGCAAGCCTTGACTAGAGTCAAAGTACACACACAACAACCTGGACTTCAATTCCCTTTTGAAATTTGTAAATTATAATCATTACAGCCTTCAATTATTGGTACAAAGATTAATTCTCAATGACCATTGTGCTCTAAATAATTTTATCTTTTACGTATCATTAAATTTTTCAGAGAAATTATTTTCAGAGAAATTAATCAGGATTTTAAATAACAATGTCCTTCATGATCTAGTACATTACTGCTTCATGAACTGTATTCTTAACTTAAAAATAGGTCTTATTATTATTTAAATAATATTCCCTTATTTTTATGTCCTATTAATAGTTTTGATTTACATCAAAATTGATTTGTTATTTTCTCTATAATGTCTTTAAAAGTGTCTCAGTGACGATATGTTATTGTTATTCGTGAATGGAGGAAGGAGCAAAAAAATTACCACTCAGCAGAAATCTTTATGTAATAGGATAAGGGTACATTTTATTTCTTCATTAGGGTAAATGGGTCTTTTGTCTGGTTTGGCAGTCTGTTTCTAAATCTTGAGCTTGCTTATCATTAGTAAATCTCTTTAGCACTGTTCATCTCTTTTCAGTGGTTGAGACTGACGAGTAACAGGAAAAAACTAGGAATTACTTCTCCTAACACTCTCAAAAGATATGGCTCTTTAGTACTGTTCTTAATGGGCTATTGGCCATCCATATTCCCAACCTCAATTAATCCAAAAATACCTCACACCAGTCTTTATTCTCCCCCCAAGAACTGACTGCTATATTTTTTTGGCTTATGATTATTTTGCTCTTTTCTATTGTATGTAATCTCCTTTGTCAATTGGGCATGGTAGCTCAGTATCTGTTATTGCCTGTTTACCCCTAAACCAGGGCACATTTGTACATTGCACTAAATAAGAACATCTGCTAATTTTCTAAAATCTAAATTTAAATGGTTTATCTTGCTTAAAACCTATACATTTTACAATTGAATTTTAATAACAGGCCTAGAAAGATGAAACTACATGATGTATTTTATAAAGTTTTCTTACTGCAAATTGCAGAAATTTTTAAATTGTGGAAATTGAAATGTAGATCTGAATTGCTTTGAAGAACTTTTATTAAATAAAACGCCATTTAGTTTCATACTTGGCAAAACTTATTATACCCTATGGTTGTGTATGTGATGGAAAGGTCTGTACGTTAACTTACCGAATATTATTTGCTCCTTTGGTATCATAATATAATTATTTGTGCTCAATCAATCTGTGCTAGCAAGTAGCAATGAACGCTAGAGCCTTGCAATGTCTGTCTGAATTATTGCAGCATTGAACTGTTAAAAATCAAATTGTTTGTGATATCTTATTAAAGCCAGAACAGATGATGAAATTTCACAATAAACTGCATATACACTTTATAACCACATTTATGTGGTAGTAGTGAGACCAGGATATTAAAATCATTGATAAGATTAACTGCTTTGGTCTCAAAGAGGTATGTTTTCGCCTGGACTGCTATTTTCTCTGAAACAGGAAACAAAAAACATGAATACTAAGGCTTAATAGACTAGATTGATCAAGTAGTGCTTTAATTGATAAGTTGTTCAAAAATGAATGAAGTTTTATTTTACTAAACTGAAAAAAAGAAAAATAGCAAACTAATGTATCTTAGCCAGTAGGGGAGCACCTTTAGGTCTCTAATAAAGATACAATTGTGGGTTTGCTAGCTAACTTAAGCTTGGGAAATTGAAATACATCCGCATAGGGTTATTGTAATAGAAAACATCACACTGGGGTTGTACAATTTAGCATACAATTAGATTTCAAGCACAGCACAAGAAGTTTCATAGGAAAGCAGAAACTGTTGATAACATGAGTTAGCTAACATCTTTCAGAGGCAGAGAGGGCTAGTGGAGGTTTTAGAAACCAGAAAGGAGTATTTGTTCTGATCTTTTTTGTAATGATGTGTTAACGAAACTGCAGTTATCTGTAGATTGCATTGTATTTTCGGTTCAAACTGCTAGGTGGTACATGTGCTGATTGTGGGTATGTTTTATTTTCTGTATCTAATGAAACTGAAAATAAATCTGGTTTACCAGTTGTATCAGTGTTTTCCTCTGGAGACTAAAGGGACACGTTATATTTATTTAACTGACTTATCAGTAATAAGTCTATTATATTTGCAGGTGACAGAAAACTGGACATTACAGAGCAACATAATTTGTCCATTTAAAAGATTGAATGCAGATCTGATGTTTTTTTTTGGGAGGCACATAAAGGTTTTCGGGCCCTCTGATGAATCTTCTAGTTAAGGACTAAACAATTCCTTTTGTGCAAAATATATGTTAATGAACTCATAACCAGCCATGGCTGTACCCATAACCAAAACACACATGGTGGACTCAGTTGAACAACTGTTAAGTTGTAATGGATACATTGTAAATTCCTGTCTGGGGCTGGGGCAGCTGACCGTAAGCCATTTTAGCATTCTTATGCAGTATATTAAAATAAATAGATCCACCATTTACATGTATCATTTCACATGAATCTGTAACAGTCTCAAACCACTTGTGCTCATTTATTTGTTAATATACACAATTTTATAGGCATCTTACTGAAAGTGTCCACAAAATTCATAGTTCATGAAAGTTATCGTGGTGATACAGTAATCTTTCATCTGCCAAAATGTCATGAAATTGCAAAGAATTATGGAAATACTAAGTAACAATTCTAACATGCCAAGTGGAATTGACAATAGCCAAATTGGGGTTTAATGATCTGACCGTATGCCCAGTGGAAGGAAGAAGGTCTGTGAAGGCTGTGTTGTGACAGAAAGACAGACAATCCCTGAAACCCAGCAATGAACAGTTGATTATACTTGGCAGACATTAACCTTATTTTGATAGCTCTGATCGATTCAATGACAGAAACCTCTGAGAAATGGGAAAAAAAGGCTATGGATTTTTTTTTTTCCTGAGTGGTTTTAGAGTGGTTCCCAAGAAGTCAGGCGATGCCCTGTCTAGTTGCCTTGCCTGCTGGTGGTGAAATGCAAGGATCTCCACTTCACAGCTGGCACTAAATAGGATTAGCGAACAGATTGTGCTGTGTTGAGCCGAGACCATCTGTAATCCCAGCTTCAGTTTTAAAGATAGGGTCTTTCCTAAGAAGCCAGCAATAGTGACACAGACATGTTTACCTGCTCTGTTGTGAGCCCTTTGTATGCCAAAGCATGAGCATTAAAGTTTGCTGGAGGGAAGTAAGAATTAAATAGGAAAGGAAACCCTGTATATATATGTTTGCTATAAACATTACACCTGGGACCAAACTGGGACTTTGGTAACTTGCTAATCGCATTTAACATAATTGTATTTAATAGTGTCTTCTTATTATGAGTCGAAGAAATACGATAATTAATAAATAAAATGATTAACTGCAATTTTATTAAATGCAGGTTGCCAAAGTGAATTGGTCCCAGCCTAAATCTAAGTTGCAACAATCTGTGTCATCTGTGGAACTGTAAGATGTTTTGGGTGACGTGGAATAGACACATTGAGACAGTGGATGTCCCCTCCACTAATAGCCCAATGGTCCTAACCAAAAAGCCTGTCAGCCAGCCACTGATGGTACGACAGCAAGAACATATCGCACAGCCCGGTCTCTACTGACATTGTTTACCCCACATTTCAAAGTGTTGTTTTAAGAGAGGAATCTCCTGGAGAGGAATCAATAGGGAGCACAGGAGCCACATTCAGACAGCACCAGTGCTGCTGTTTGTAATTTAGCAAGGGTCAAAGGCTGCTTTACAGTAGCTGCTGCCAGAGCACGCTTTTTCAATAGCTGATGTTTGGGATTGGACTTTATCAGTGTGTCATGACAGCACGTTAAATTATCATGTATGACATGAATGAATTGGTTCGTACAATTAGATGGGAAGGAGGAAAAAGCAGGTTTTGTCTGTCCTGCAAGTACTGCAGATTTTATTGAGTCCTATTGCAGCAGGTGCTTGGGAACAAAACGGTATCTGTCAGAGTATTAAAGAGCGCGGCTAAAAAAAATCCACAAAAATTGGTTTAAAATCCAGAGAGGATGTAACACATGAGTCTGAAACACCTTCTTTCCTTACTGAAGCTGTAAGAAGATGCTTCACTTGTCCTTGGGATTTTTTAATTAATCCTTAGTGTAGCCAAAAATGTAATGTGTAATATACTATCATGAACTGGGTTTAGTACAGTATTTGAGTGGTAGTGTCATTGAGTGCATAGTAAAGTGGCGGCTGCCTATGTGTGAATTAGTCTTTCTGAAAGAATTATTTTTCTATTGTCACGTGGAATTTGTGTTGAACTGAACTGTCAATTTGGCTACACAAGCATGTTACTGAAATAAACAAAAAGATTGGGGGATTCTGGAATGCCCTGCAATAAAAAAAAATACTGCATAGTAATCATATGTGATGTTTTGTAGCAATATAAAATTTACCCTTAACCCCCCCCCCAAAAAAAAATAAACATTATTAGATGGTTATATAAAATTGTAGATATTCAAATGTAGGTACTCCAGTTTGCAAAGCAAATTCTTGCTGATGAATAAATAAAATCAGAGCACTGCCGGATATGTTTAATGTTCTTTAGATATTCTTTAGAGATTTCTCTTCTTTTTGTGTGAAAAGTAATGCCTTCTAAAGTAAATAAAACACGTTTTTACCAGATAGTTGGCAAACATTGAAAGATACACTACATGGCCAAAAGTATGTAGACACCTGCGTGTTAATCCAAAATCATGGCCATTAATATGGAGTTGGTGCTATTTCTGACATTGCTTCCGGAGTTAGTTTAGGACTCAGTAATGTGTTGCAACCAAGGACAGAAGATTTGTATGCGTTACTTGCTTCAGCACTTGGTGGCCCCGTTCTATGAGCTTGCGTGTCCTACCACTTTGCAGCAGAGCTGTTGTTGCTCCTAGATGTTCCCATTTCACAATGACACAACTTAAAGTTGACCAGGGCAGCTTTAGCAGAGCAGAAATTTTATGAACTGAGTTGTTGAAAAGGTGGTATCTTATGACAGTGCCACATTGAAAGTCACTCAGCTCTTCAGTACTGACCATTCTACTTCTGTTGTTTGTCTATGGGGATTGCATGACTGTATGCTCAATTTTAAACAGCTATCAGCCACAGGTGTGGCTGAAATAGCTGAATCCATTAATTTGAAAGGGGGTCCATATACTTTTGGCCATGCAGTTTATAAAGCCCCTGGTTGCTATTTTTTTTAAATCCAAAAAACATCATACAAGGTATAAAATGCATGGCTTTCTTTAAATCTACTGATTTAGTAAAACAGCAGATTTATTTTCCAGTGCTTCTAGCACAGCACAACTATGTTGACTTTAGTACTGCTAGTGATGTAGTGAGGTTCGGTATTTCGACTGTGGTGTAGGTAAGACATGTCGACATGAGACAACCGGCAGTAAACGCCTATTTCACCCATGGAAATGAAGATGCACTTCCAGCTAAGTTTTATTTCAGTTTGTAAAGATTTTCCTCAGAAATGTTCCCTGTATTTCTTTCTTGTTGTGAATAAAGATGTTTAAAATGGTTAACAAGATTTCAGAAATGCTGTTAGCACAAACTATGGTTTCACTTCTTGATACACGATATAGAATTTAGTATATGGTTATATTTGTTTTCATTGATTTGTTTAAAAATACATTGCAAATTATATTCCCTCCCGCTTGTTTTTGCTGTTACAAGTTGCAGACAGCTACAATAAAAAAAAGAAACATATCCTCTTGGCTCAAATGTCTGCATTTATTGGGATGAAACCGAAAGCAGTAATTTTGCTGCGGTCCCTCCTTGCCCGCTCGCCTAAAAACAGCAAAAATGTGGTTTCTCTTTCCTAGTATCTTTTGTAAATAAATATGGGCCCAGCACATTCACAGACAAGCACTGTGTATTCTGAAGCAACCCTCTGTTCCGTCATCAGAACCGTGAAAGCCAAGCACACAAAGCTTTATTGCAGGTTGCAACTGGGCAGCCATCTGCTCTGCCAAGTGACCAGATCTGCTCGCTATGATCTGCCCGCTTTGTAAAAGTCAAATGTTATTTTTTTAAATGTCTGGAAAGACTTTAAGTGGCCCCCCCTCCCCACCAGCCCATATTTTACAGGGTTCGAACTGATGATATGTGACCACAAACTCTGAGAAAAATGGATCGCATTCAGTACTGCATGAACTAAATCGCTCTGAATACTGTTGAGAGGAGGGTTTTCCCCACCACTGTTTCCTTAGTGTTGCTTTCATGGCTTTGTCTTTAGGCGAATGTCTGACAAACTTAACGATGGTTTCACGGTTTTCCATTTAGGTGAATGTCTGATGCACTGGAGGATGAATCACCTAGTTCTACTCTCACAGTGATCCAGTTTTCTCCACTGCCGACTGACTGGAATTCTCTAAACAGAGCAGCTAATGGGACAAGTTCTTCAGTTACTGCTCAGTGCTTAGGTCTTGGCTCTGCACTGTATGAAGGCTCCGGCTTTTTTCAAATAAATAAACAGTATGAGATCATACCCCAGCGCGGGCCAGGTCTTCCTGGGACAGCTCCGGGTCTGACTGGTGAGGCGAAGAGGAGCGTTTTTGACATGTACTGAGATGGATGCAGCCTAGACCCGTGTCTCACTTTGGCTCTGGTGAGGAGAGACCCTCGGCCCATGATGCTGCAGTGCCCCTGGCAGGCCCAGACAGAATGCCCATTACCCAAGAGAACGCTCTGAGCCACCTTCTGCTTCTGGAGCATTGGCTGGGGGCGCAGGGAAGCCCTGAGAAGCAAGGCGTCCCCTTGTGTCAAGCCGCCGTTCGCAAGCTGGCAGAGTACATCCAGCTGAACTTTGCAGAAGGGGAAAGCGCCTTGGCTGCCCTGTCTGCAGAGGGCCTGGACGCTGAGGTGCATGCCATCTGTCTCTGCAAGGCCCTCGGAGATGAGGAGGAGTTTGGCCTCAGCTTTGGGAACATCCCCATCTTTGGGGACCCGGAGGGCCAGAAAAAGGGGGGGCGCAGAAGGCGCAGGAAGGGAGACAGGGGCCCCGTACTGGACGTGGGCTGCCTCTGGGTGACAGAGGTGAAGAAGGGAAGCCCCGCCGCTCACTGTGGGGAGATTAAGCTGCGGGATGAGCTGCTGTCACTCAACGGTCAGCTTATGGTGGGTGTCGACGTCACTGGAGCCAGGTAACGGTTTAATTTCACAAAGCATGTTACTGTACTGTGAGTTAGTCACAGATCCTTTAAATGTTATTATTAGAGGTGAAGGGACAAGATAAGGACTAAATATACAAGTTTCTATAACTGCAAAAAAACTAGACTCTTAAGTTAAACATTAAATGTACTTGACATGTCATAAGTAAGGATATGTCAGGGGTAACTTTTTTTAAAGATCCACTCACCCAAAGTTCCCGCATGAGATGAGGGTTAGTTTGCATTAACTATTTGTAATGGATGTATATTGAACGTTGAATTTTTTTTAAACATAGTAGCTACTTTTTACTGTGAGTGGATGTTGCAGTGTAAATAGCAGAGGGGTTGATCATACCTAATTTTCCTCATTAGGAGAGAATTTAAAGGTTTTTTTCCATTTTGATAAAAGGCAGCAAAGCCAGCATATTAGCTAGGAAATGCGTTCCATTTTATAACTTTTTGCATAGAGCACCACTAGACAGTGTGATCACTCTTAATAAATAAAATAAGTAATGACAGCTTTCATGATGAAGGTGACATTTCAAATGTCTGGAGTCTGGACCGTCACTACTTGGTCTGGGTCTCCGATTCAGTGCCCCTGAGATATGTTATATATGAGTTTCACCAGTAGGCTTTAATTTTTACCCTTCGGCAGCACATGTGTGTGTGCTTGTCTGTATTTGTGTGTGTGAGTGTGTGTGCGTGCATATATGTGTGTGTGTGTTTGTGTATGTGATTGTGTTGCCTGTCTTTGTGTGTGTGTGTGTGTGAAGCATCCTGTGGCAGCTGCCCCGTTTTTAATAACAAGCTTGCCAGTGTTCAGAAAACAGAGGAAGCTGCCAAGTTTGCCTCTGGACCTTCTGCTGCATTGTGCCTCCTGCGACCCGTTACACTTTTCCTTTCTCCATGCTACTGCAGTGTGTGTGAGAGGGAGGCTATGTGTGTGTGTGTGTGTGTGTATGTGTGTGTGTGAGAGTGTGTGTGATTGCGTGTATGGGCACCTCCTGGCAGACAGAAGCACTTGAGGTTGGACACAGGCCAGTGTTTTCACTCCCAGAAAAATGGGTCGTTCAGAAGCAGAAGCCATACGTAGGGCGACAGGCCCAACAAATGGCTGGTGGTGTTGCCCCGGCACGTGGTGACATTTTGCATTAGAAGTAGCTAAGTAATTGCTTTGTGAGCTTCTGTATTACCTTTTATAGATGGAAAGGAGCCTGGGATGGAGGCCTCCTTTACACTCACACTCCTAAAAATCTTATGTATTGTAAAACAAAGAATTATTTTTCTGTCATAGTATCAGCAAACTTTTATCTTTTTTACAGTTTGAGTGAGTTTTATTTATCCAGGGTTGAATATTATCATGGGGGTGAAACTTCTGGAACAACAAAGTTTTCATTTGACATTTTATTCATTTAGCAGACACTCTTAAATTATACATACACATTAAAAGCATCATAATCTAAGCACAAACATGCATACACATCAAAAGCAACCTAATCTTAACATCAACAATCTCAATATGAGCACCCTTAGAGCAATCAGTTCCTAGGGATTTGGGGGGGTTCCACCATTTTGGTGCAAGTGACAAGAAAAGTCAACTGGACGATGTTCGAATCTGTGAGGGAGGAACTATCTAGGCGCCTGGCTGTGGAGGATCTGGTGGGGATGTACACAGAGATTAGCATGCAGAGGTAGCCAGGAGCTGATCTGGTTGTAGCTTGAGTGAGGGTGAGGATCTTGTGGTGGATCCAAGTAGCAACAGGGAGCCAGTGGAGTTTGATGAGGAGAGGGGTGGCATTCCTTTGGTTGAAGCTGAATTCCAGTTATAAGCTCATAATGCAGTTGAAAGAATGGCCTTGGCATTTGATTAAGCAAAAGGCCTAACAAATCCACAACTGCAATTAGGAAATGCATTTTAGCATAAGAATGCTGAAAATGAGAAACCATCTGAACTAATTAAATAATTTCCCATGCTCCTGCTGTAAGGCTCAAAGCTTTTTAAAAATCTGGCATGTGCAAAGATTGGTATGGAGAATCTGGCAAGTTGTAGAAAAACAGTGTTCAAAGCACTAAGATGATTTGAGTTAAATAAAACCTATTATAGGAGTTAGATTTGTTTAACCTCCATAGATGTTTCTAGAATTGAACTGTTTATTGTGTCATTTGTTTATTGTTGTGGGCAGTTAATAACTGTTTTTTAACTGCTTTCTCGATTGTAACTGTACATCTGTACTCAGTAGGTATATTGTGCAGCTGTTAGCAGACTTAGCTTTGCATTGTATATCTTCATAGGAGCACTATGTACATTTTTTGCGAAACATAACAATAGGACACTTCAGCTTGATACTGTGACAACCACGGGGCAAACTGGCTGCGCCGCATGCAACCGAGAGAGAGGAATGCACGCATGAAATGATCGGGTCCGCTCGTAATTCGAGTCCGGTTCTTTATTCGGCACCCTCGTGCCGTAAAACGCAACACAAAAGTTTTCCCGGTTTGGGGTATAAAGCCACAAAGAAATACCAAAGAAATTCCTCCCGGATCAGGGCAAAAAGCAAAGAAGAACACAACGGAAATTCCTCCCGCATCAGGGCATAAAATCGTGACAATTAGTCGTAGGAAACGCAGGAGTCTCGTCCTCGTTCGGGGGGAGATTTCGGGGTGTCACTCGCCGCCAGTCCCCTGGCCGGAGCTGTAAAGACAGAGCACACGCTTTCCACGATCGGCACTCGCTACCGAAGTTTTGCAGTCACCTGTAGCTTTGCTGTCACCTGTAGCTTTGCCGGTGCCGACCTCTTCTCCTTGTTTCTGCCGGCTTTTTTTTTTTAGCTGATGCGTGTCAGCTGTGCCGGTGATTGCTGGGGTGGCAACGTATCGCCCCTCACGAACCTGCCCCCGAGCTTGAGGGGGGAGCGGCTTCTGCCGCATCTGCCGTCCATAAGCCTCGGGGTTGCCTCAGTACCTACAATTGCACTCTTCTACCCCTCAGAAAATATGGCACTGTTGTATGTCACTCTGTATAGGAGTGTCTGCTAAATAAATAAAGAGTAAATGTAAAATGTAGGTCCAAAATGTTCTTTTTAAGAAGAAAGATCTAAGAAAGGTCTTATTTGTTTGTTCCTCAGTTTTCCTATAAAGCTTGGCTCAACATCTTACTCAGCCGTGCAAGAAAAATTGTTTGTCTTTCCCACAAACAGTCTTATTGGAGTGTTATAAATTTATGGTTAACAAGGGCTGATTTTTTGAGCGTTGTTGGAGCAGAAATAGTAGCCTACATACAAGAACAGATTCACTTGCCAGTGTATGATAATGCACACTTGGCGATACACAGCAAGTTCTGTTAATTTTTTTAGGAACTTACATAATGAACTGTGACTCTTGTACTTGCTGCTTATACCTCAAAACAGGGCCAAAAAATCACTTGACCCGAAGCTACATTGGACTGGCTTAACAATAACAAAGTGAATATCCTTGAATAACCTAGCCAATGTCACTTACAATGTCCTGACTACTGGGAATCTATGGTAAGACTTCAAAATTACTCCCCACAAACGACATCCTACAGACCGAAGAGAACTTGAAAAAAGTTTGGTGACTCATCCAAAAAGATTTGCAAATTTAACAAATTTGTTGTATGTGAAAGCGGCTTTCACTAAGTATTGACTTGCGTTTTATGGAATTAAGATTGTTTTTGTGTTTCCTTACAGTATTTGCTGAGATTTGTCTTATGCCACACTAAGGAGCCATCAGCTTAGGCATTAGACAGAACAGAATCCAATAAACTTACAGTCCCATACAGACATGGAATGCATTGCTTTTAATACAGATGATGCCTTCTTTTATTTCAATAGGCTACAGACCAACTGTACTGTGCAAAAGTGTTTTGGACCCTAGCTTTTTTACATAAATGTAGTTTTTGATGTATATTTTTTGTCTTTTGCGTTAGTGTGTCAGAAGACATTTTTATTTGTCCAAATATTCATTTTCCAAAAGAAGAAAGGAAGTTCTGCAACAGATGGTATGGCCGTTACAGAACCCAGACCCTCAACATCATTGACAGACAGACAGAAGCAAACGAAACAGACAAAGTCTTTAGAAGAACTGTGAAAGTTCTCCAAGATGTTTGGAACAATCTACTTGCCGATTGTCTTATAAAACTGCACGACAATGTACCTAAGAGATTTGATGCAGTTTTAAAGGGAAAGGGTAGTCTTAGCCAATATCCATTTTATTTTTTGTTGTTTTTAATTTGTTTTACTGTTAACTGCCCTTTAGAGTATTATTTTTTTGTCAGAAACTTTACATTTCATTTTTATATATTTTATATTTTATACTGGCTGATATGCTATATTGAGTATTACAATATTTCTAGGCAACAAATGCTTAACATTAGTAGCAGCGATATTACCTAATCAATGAGCTACCAGTACATTCTTAAAACTTCGATATTGTATTTAGTTTTCTCAGTTTTAGATTGCAATGAAAATCGACAAGGAAGTCAATTATCTCTTGAATGCTATAAGCAAACGATGCAGATACCATATAAATTAATTCATTTTTAGAGTGACTTTTAAGCAGGAATGGGAAGATTCAATTATCATTTTATACATGGGATGTCATACACGGACCAGCATCTCTTAGGAATCTCTCAGAGCCAGCAGAATACTTATAATAAATAATGAATAAACTTATAGAATACTATAATTTGAACATTTGAAAGAAGAACAAATATCCGCTAGGATATTTATCGGTATTGCTGATAGCAAACTCTTAACAGTGCTAAACAGATCACTTGTCAGTCAGAGCTAATTAAAAACATTGAGCTAGCAATGGCTGAATGGAGCAGAAGTGGCCAACACAGGCAAATGCCAACCGTTTGCACAATTACAATGGGCTATACCAAGAATTTACTAAAAGGTGCAGGAAGTGTAATAAAAAGAGAAAAAATGCCATAGGTTATAATAAATTTGTTGACTTAAAAACATCTGAATGAAGTACTAAAGCTGGAGAAGAAGGTTGAACATTGAGAAGAACATAGAACGTTACAGCACTATCTGGAGAAAGTTAGTTCTCAACTGTGGCACACAGCTAGCAGCCACGCCTTCAAACCAGGAGAACAATGAAGGACACTGACCCTGAGAGGGAGATCCATGCCCTCTAATTGGACCTTGTTGTGCACCTGAGAGTGGTTCCACTAATGGTAATCACACTCAGGTGCCAACGCCCTTTAAAGAGCCAGCAAAGCTGGTGGGAGGAAGAACGGTGGAAGTGAGATGGAAAAAGATTGTGGTTTGGGCTAGTAGTTAAATGGTTAGCATGGTTCCCAATACATGTTTGATTTTCATTAGATTGAGGAAAAATGACAGTAAATAACTAGGTCGTTTGTGGGATGTTTCTTTGTACAGTGTTACCGAGTTGAGTCTCGTCGTTATAAGCTAAAAATGCTAAAATTGGTATTCTATGATGTTAGGGTGTCTTAGGCTTGTAGTAGCACTAAGAATTCTGTATACAATACAAACTTCCACCATGGGTTCTCTTGATCTCCATACATTAGGACATTATGTAAGCCAGCAAATTATATAAACCAGAACGACGGCGAAATACTTAGAGAATTGCTTTTCTGAGAATATTTCTAGTGATTACAAAACAATTGTCTTGCCTAGTACATAAAGGGGAGAGCTTTGTGTAGCCTGTCACTCATTAGAAATGCTACAGTAAAAAGACAAATTATCAATGAATAATCAATTAATATCCTGTGTAAGCGAGCTACTGGCATTATTGTAGAATTAGGGATACAATTTAAAGTTGCCATTTTTGCATTTTTGATTAAATTAAAATATTACTACAAACCCACTTTGAAAACATAGCTTGGTTACAAAAAAGTACAGTACAAAAACATAATCCAGTTAATTTTGATGGAATGATTTTTTTGTGATTGCAGTAAGATGGTTTTAGATATACCATGCTTAATGGGAGTATTTTAGTAACGCAGTCTTACTCTGCAGCAGGGTTACCCAACCCTTGTTAGAGATGGCACACCGTGTCAATGAACAAAGCTTGAAAACAACGGGGGAATGCTGTTAACTTCATTAGATCAACCAATGGCTCAATTTAGCAACTGAGCCGCTCAGTGGGAACGAAAACCATCAGACTTAGTGTGCCGCCAGGAACATGGTTGGGAAACACTGCTCTACTTGTACTGTAATACACTGTATTTGAAGCGTTTACAGTTCTGTGCTGACGCGAGAGCGTCTCTGCAACTTAATTGTTTTCTATATAGAGGATGTTTTCTGTCCACGTGGTCTGACCCATTCTCAGAATATGTCTGTGTTTTATGGATGTGTGTAATCAGATAATTTCTCACTTAATTTGACATCGATGTCAAATTTATTTAAAGTCTACCTAACTTAATAAGATGTATTAGGCTGATCAGTCTGATTAATAATTTCCCCTTTGTCCCCAGCACCTCTCCCTGGTTAAGGCAATTTTCCCATCATAAAGCATATTTTCAATCTCAATGGTATGTGTGAGCATGAGATTTGTCGTGGAGGGAACCGGGATAAGTAATATTTGCTGTAATTATTTTATTTATGAACAGCATATGCCAAAAGCATACAAAATATCAGTGCAGTTTGTTATTTTTGGAATAAAGTATTAATGATACACATTTACTCTGACTTTTTTTACTCCTGATCACGGAAAAACGTTTTGTATTGCACAAATAAGTATTTGTGTGTCCTCCCTTTGTACTACCAAAACTAAACATTTTGCCGCTGTATTACCGCACTCTTCCTCATATACATGTATT
>JAOVYW010059451.1:5093-18599 GCA_025775045.1 Hiodon tergisus | reverse complement strand
CTGATGACTGATGACTGATGGCGATCAGTAATGGTGGTCTGATGACTGGAGACTTCAGTAGGTTTCCGTTCCTGCCACGCCCTCCCTGTGGCCCCCTTTCCCGGCAACACAGAAGGGCTACCCTCGCTTCACTCCCCGGCCCCCACCAGACGTGCACCGTAAACACTCAGCCAACCATCACCGTGGCAACCACAACCGCTTGCTTGGCTGTGGCGGGAGGTTGGCGGAGCAGCCGGAATGAAATGTTGTCCAGCACGCTTCCCAGTGAGGAAGACGAGAGGGTCTCGGTCGCGGAGTCAGTTCTCTCTCTGTGCATTAACATCGTGTCGGTGTCTGCTCCTTGAGTGGGTTTTTACCAAAGGCCAGTCCTCACGGCCAGGAGGTTTTAACTCGCCTCTCATTACCTGGGTTAGAGAGACTGGTGTTTCTCTAAAACCAGCGGACCCTATATCCCACAAGGACTGTAGCATGTTCTTAATGTGTTCAATGGTTTGAACTGAAATGGATATGAAAGTAACTAAATCAGCTGTTCCTTCTGGAGGGTTGATTTTGCTTGTCAGACTGCTATGGTCATCTCATACTACAAATGAGACTTGTATGCATTGCTGTAATTGTCTTTTCTCCACAGATTCCAGGCAGCAGGGCGCCCTTGGGGGGCCGCCTCCCCCTTATAACCCGCAGCAATATCCCAGGTAAGATGGCGGCTTTGTGAACGTGCTGGGGGTAATGGCGATGGGTTTGGAAGATGTTGGCATGAGCGGTTGAGACCTGGAATGTGGCGCGCTGGGTTTTAATGAAAGTTTGTGCATAAAATGAACCCGCAGTAGGTTCTGAGCAGGCTAAACAAATTTCCTTTTGGAAGGTTTGGTGTGCTTAATGAGGCATGGCTAATGAGGGTCCACCATTATGGTTTCCTCGCCGTTGCCACAGACTGTCCATTGATTCCTGCTTCAGGCCTCTTCAAGTACAAATCAGCTTCTCTGGTTGGGACCTTTCAGGGCTGACGGGCTCATTGTGGGCCCGTGTCACCCCAGGTCAGTAGTTATTAGTGTGGACTGAAAACAGTTTCTTTAGCTACTTACGGCCGGACTGAATCGAATGCGCTCGGGACTTGGAGGGGGGATTAGAGAATCCCTTACCCTGGCAGAGGCTCACATGGGGGGGTGTGACATGGTTTCATAATAAGGGATGGGACCCTCACGTCTCCAAAAATTCTTTTCTCCATCCAGAAACCTCCATGGTGCTGAAATGTTGCGGTTTAAGTTCCCTTAAGTGCGATTTTTTCACCTGTGCTGCTGGTCCCAAAACGGGAGCAATGTGAGACGTTATTCAGTTTAACGGCTCTATGTGAATCAGTTTCCCTGGCCTCCTGCACAGCTCAAAAATGCGTTGCCTTTTTTCAGGTTTAAAATTTTGGTATGACTGGTATCGGAGGATTGCGGCCTCCTTTGTTTCGATCCTGAGAGCTGGCGGCGCTGGCGTTTATGCGTGCGTGCGTTTCTCTAGCAGTCAGGATGATGGCACTAATTAAAGTCTTCGACGGCACTTGTCAGTCCAAAGCTGCCTCAGGGTGCCCTGAAAAGGGTCGCTTCTTTATCAGGGCTACAGGAGGGGGGGCCTGGGCGCTTAACCGAAAGGAGTCTCCCTGTGGAGGTAGGGAAGAACACGCGGAATGGAGTATGGTGCTGGGTCTAATCTGACGAGCCCCACACGCACCCTTTCATTGGCCAGGTTGGCACTTGGAGGCATTGTTAGCGGATCTAGTTTTGGGTTAGCGTATCGTTATGTCAAAAACATTCCGAGCTGTGGAATATTTTTATTTAAGAGCGTTTAAACAAATTGCCACTCGCCCTATTTTCACATGGATAACCTTTATAAAACGTATTATAATAATGTGTGTGTGTTATGTATGTGTGTGAGTTTAACGTATTAGTATACACCTGTGTGCCCTAATGTCTGATCAGCACCCCAAGGCATTTCCAGGGCCTGTCGGAGCCAATTAGCACCTGCGTTCCCGGGTCAATTGAAACCGGCTCAACAGAACTTGAGAAGGTCTCCCCTGATCAGATCTGCGGTTTTATAAGTAGATGAATTGATGGGAAAGGTGGAGAAGTCCCCTAGCCTAGAGAACCGACTAGGCGACCGTTCTGCAAATGAAGAGAAGACCGTCCTAGCTCTTAGTGTTTAGTTTAGTTTTCTCCCAGCGTTTGACACTGTGTTCCAGTGTTCGGGCCGTTTGGTCTTGTGGATTGAAGGGGGACTGCTTGTGCCTGACTGAGAGTGAGCAGGTTTTTAAGCCTCTATCCCTCTGTGCTGCACAGGCCGCCGTACGGGCACCAGGGCTGGAATCGGGCCATGCAGACCCAGGGGGCCGCCTACCAGCAGAACCAGCAGCGCGGCCACAGAGGGGGGGGTCCGGGGGCCTACCCTCCACAAGCGGGCGGTCGCCATCAGGTACCGTCACCTCCCGCACACGCCGTTATTACTTCTCCAGCAAGTCATGTCGTAATGTCCTGCTCATGCTTTCCCATAAAGCATGAGTGTAATCTGGTCTTCTCATACTGCATAAGGGGGAATATTACCATTTCAGTAATTATTTTGTGTGTTAAATATGAGTCTACGTTTTGGCATTTCTCATGGGATTGGAGACTGCAGTTGTCCAGTTTAAACCGAGCATTAAAACAGGCTGGTTTTTAATTCATTATTATGGCTGTTTTCATGATTGTTAAATACATAAGCAAGGTTCGTTTTAAGTTGATCTGATTTTTACTAGACGGAAAAGAGGAATCTATAAACTCAGCACACCGGATTTCCTTCCCAGGTGCTGGGACAAGGTGTGTATAAAACGTGTGGGGTCTGCCGACGTTTCAGCACCCAACCATTAAGGTTATATAAGAGACGGGCAGCCCTGTACGGCGGTGTTCAGATACCGGTTTAAATTCAGTCCCGGTGAACCGTGTTCCTCTGTGTGCGTGTGCCGTTTTATCTGACGCTCGACTTTGTGTTACAGGGGTACAGCTCTGGAAGGAATTACCCCTTCCCAGCCCCAGAGAGACGATACAACTGGAACTAGTCCGAGTCTAGTCCTGGAGATGGGGGTGACGGACTTTAAGGTCCATTTTCTTTTCCACCTTGAGTCGTTATTTTGTGCCATTTGTCATTCATTGTACTTTATTGTTTTAATTTTATCTGGGATTGTTCTTATTGTCAGATTTTTAAGTGAAGTGAACCTGTAAAAGTTGTCCAATACAAGTAAGTTTAAACAAAGAAACCTGTGTGTGTGATTTGATTGGAGGGATTGGCGGCTGACTGCCTTCCCCCATTAGCACCGGAGAGGGGTCAGTGTTTGGTTCCTGGTCAAATGTCCCAATTACTGCAAAATTTCACATTTACACCAACATCTATCGTCTTACAAACCCACCCGTCGGTGTACATTCAATAAGTCCTTTTGGTAGGTTTTTGTGTTCAGGGCTGGTTTTTATTTCATAGCCTTACACTTGTCTCAGGGTGTTTATCCCTTCCTGTAGGAGTTGGTCACCACTAAAACTAAACATTTCTCTTTTCTGGTATTTAACAGCCTTCAGCCTGTCTTTGTTTTCCCCGTTTTATTCATTAGCAGATTTACTTTGTTTTTAGATAAATTTATATATTTACCCAATTAATGTCCCTTTTTTGATCGGTAAGAATTCTCCAAAAATCTAACGACGCCACAAAAATATAGCGGTTTTAAACCGACATGCATGTACGTTTTTGTGATTTCTTGGACAAATTTGCCGATTATCGTTTTCCAATTACAATTATTTTACCTAAAAGCATCGCCTACCCGCTCCTCCCGGTTTCGTGAACAATTGTATATTAAATTAAATACATCGTTTAAATAAATGCCGCCGTTTTTTTTTTTTGGTTTTATCCTGCGAGAGGCAAGAATCAGAAATCACCCGATTTGGAACAGCAATTAAGAATAATAATTCTTAGCATTATTGCGGAATTAAAATTATTGAGAAACTGTGGTTGCCTTGACCGTTCTCGTTCGCTGGTAGGTTAACTAGTCCATATGCGTCAAATTCTAAAAATTTGTATTTTCTAACCTATTTATTTTTTCTTCTCTGCGAGTTTATTGAACTAAAGTTTTTCGGCACAAATCGAGTTTTACCTACTGGGTAATTTTGGCCTTTGCAGAGATTTATTAATTTTGCGTTTTAATGTGCCGTGTGTTATGTCATTATCATTAGCATTTATATTAGGAGGCTATGCTAAATAATAAAGGGATTAGGTTTTTTTTTGGTTCATTCACTTTTAACATTTAAAATGAGAACGCGTTTAGAAAAATATCAGGCGCTAGGAATTCACTGATTTTAATTCGAAAACTGTTTGAAATTCCTTTTTTTTTACTGAACTGTTTAATGCAGTATCAACCAAAAATGTTTAAGGCTAGTTTAATTGAACTTGGAGTTGATGTTATAGGGGGTTAAATCATTGAATGTCTTGCTAAAGCTCGTATGCAATCAATCAATCAAATTACAATTGCTTGGTTTGACTATGATTCACAAATCGCGCCAGAAAGTCAATGTTGATAAGACAATTAAACTATTTTAATATTTGTCGAAACCGCGAATCCCTAAAAAAGGATAGATTAAATGTTTCAAAATATAACACTTGCATATTGTAGTGTGCGGGTGAGCGTCCAGCATTAACAAACAAAATAAACCAAATCTTGCGCTCTTCGTTACAGATCCGATACCAGAAAATGTATCCACTCGGTTGGGACTCATGCAACTTATATCAAGATAGGTTTAAGTTTACGGTTTACTTTAAATTGAGTTTGTCGTTTAATACGTTTAAAAGTATGTAATCGGCATATGCGCATCATTTTGGGCCCTCAAATTGGTTGATGTAAACCATTAATTTCAATCTTCTAAGACTTCAAATATTTTTTCAAACGCAGTAAATAAGTACTGCAAAATGTATTGTCTTCCGATCTTGTGATAAATTCATTTTTGGTATAATTAAGGTTAGTTGAAATCATTATAGTAATATACAGTTGGCTATTAAATTGGTAGAATTAATCAGTAAATGTTGAGCAATAAGACAAGTTCCAGGCGCGCATAGTCGGAAAGATGGAGACGGTCGAAGATTAGCGGAATTTCAAAAACAAAACCTGGAAACTCACTCATCTTTTTTTTTTATTTTTTTTTTAAAGAAAATACTTTAATTGGAAATTTGTCAAACATTCTTCACAATGACCGTTAACCGTTTTTTTATTCTGGCAGAACATACCCTCTCGTCCTTTCCCGTAGGCTACATTTTAAATTGGTTATTAAAAAAGTAAAAACAATTGCTTGTACTGATGTAATGGTTAAATGTGTTTGTTGTGAGTATATGTGCAACCCACATATCTTTATAACTTAGAAAAAATTAAAATAAATTTCGCTTAGAGAAAAGGATCCTACAATACAGGTGTATTCAGGTTTATGTAAGCCAAATGTACACTTTTGTTTGTCAATAGGTCCAAAACGATTTTCTTATATAATTGCAGAATAATGTGATGCAGAGCTGTATTTTCGTCATGTTACTCATTTCAAAATACCTGAATCTCCCCTGTCGTCTCTCAAAACGTGGAGCAACGTTCAGTTTGCTGTTCGACAAATACATTAACATACAGAAGTCCGAAAAATTGAGCAGGTGTTGGCAACCTTTTCTTTTTTTTTCTTCTTTTTTTTTACTGTTGATAGTTGCCCTCTTAGAAAATCTTTAGTAAAGTTCTCAAGCAGGTGATTCTCTTTAATAATCATCCGTGTTATCGACGCCAGTCTTGACAGCCATTTTGAGTCCCACGGTTGGTCCCACGTCGTCTCGGGTCCTGTATCTCCAGTGATCATACGTAGAACGAAAATGGCTACACATCTTACCAAGTTCTGCCATAAAGCAGGTTTGAACTGACCATGTTGTTGGTGTAATCTATCACGGATGTGTCTATCTGTGCCAGGCTGCTCATCTGGCTGTGTAGAGACGGGGGGCTGGGTGACATGTCCTCTAGGCCTTGGGCCTGAACTAAGGTGGTCACCTGCTGGTTCTGGTGTTGATTTATCGTATTGCTAGAAACGGGTATCGCTCCCGCAGAGCCGTTTTGCGGCTGACTCGACGTCGGTGTGCTCCCGCCGTTTTGGCACGGTTTTCCGTCCTTAACAAGTACCGGAACCGCGACTCGTCTGGGGGACTGCTGCTGCTGACAAATGTTGCCGTTTTCCTGTTGCAGCTGCTGCGAGACTTTGTCCTTGGCCTGCCGCTTCATCTTGTACCTGTGGTTCTGGAACCAGATTTTCACCTGGGTCGGCGTGAGGTGAATCATGGTAGCCAGGTGCTCTCTCTCGGGCGCCGAGAGATATTTCTGCTGTTTGAAGCGTCTCTCCAGTTCATACACCTGGGCCTGGGAGAACAGCACTCGCCGTTTCCTCCTGGGCGCCGCGTGCAGCGTTACCATGGACTTGCTGGCGTCCATTCCCGTTAGTGTCCCCATTCCGGTCATATTCATACCTGTGGAAGGTCCCATGAATCTAGAAACTTAAAAATATACATATGCATACGTGCACGTTCAATAAAGGGCAGTGTCATTTTTTTATTGGACTTTTTTTTACTGGACGCATCTCCATTTATTAGTCGCCAGAGTATAGAATTAATTATACCATACCTTTTCTCGCTAATACATGTTGGCCGAAATAGGGTACGTCCTAAAAAACTGCCAGAGGGGTAGTCTTCGAATTTTAATTATAAATTTTGCATATGTGATTGAATAAAAATTTTTAAAGGGCGGCATTATTAATCTACTTATGCAAAATCTTTAAATTACGAAATAAACATTTCTAAAATATTGTATAGGCTTTAAAAAAATTATCTTTAATTTAATATATATAAATTATAAATATTTAGGTATCGAATTCAAACTTACTTGTTGAATATCTTGGGTCGGAGTTTGCGCCGTACCAGCCAGTCGCCGCTGCGCCGTTTCTCATAGTTTCCTGGTACGACGGCAGATCTCCCATGTTTCCAATTGTCCCGTTGCAGTATCCTCCCATTGCGCTATGCGAGAACTGCGAGACTCCGTGGGACATGTGGTAGGTGGTCGGCACGGCGGCACCGTGACCCATGGCGTGCGACTGCATGCCGCTCTGTGAGACCTGGTGCTGTCGGTAAGCCCCCAGCGGAGAGGTAAGATTCCCTGCGCCGTCCATGCCACCAAACTTCTTATATGCCTCCTCGATCGGGCTCAAAATATCTGTCACTGAGAACGGTGTTGTGTGCCTTGGGCTCAAGGACATGGCTCTGTTCAGTCCGCCGGTAGATCTGTTGAGCGCGGCTCAGACTGTGGCGCTGCGTAAACTCGCTTGTTGGATGGCTACGTAAGAGAGTGCTCTTAGTCCGCCCGAGATCCGATTGATCGCCTTTTTGGAGAACGAGGCGAACCCTGGGCGCTCTTATCTTGGGTTTATTGTAGCCAGGCGCCAGGTTTACGACAAACACTGGGGGCGGAGCAAAGTGCTAAACTCTATACCAACCGTTGACGTTCTACAAAGATAATTGGAGAAAATGTAACTTTAATATTAAAATAAGCAATGATGCTATTAATTTACCACGCGCTCTCTCTCTCTCTCTTTGAGATTGCGTTTCGTTTATGTAATAAATTAGTCGTTCAAGATTGGGTATATTTTAACTTTAACTTTTTCGCGTGCGGTCGTGTGTCCCTGTTTCTAAAAACTTTGTTTGATTTAGGCGCCACAGATCATAAACAACGAACAAATAATATTCCATCGTACCAATGAATGGCATTCTAAAGTTTATTTTATAAAGGAAAACTAAATCTGAAATGAAGGACCTTAACTTGACATCCGTCAATTTAATATATAAGTGCTTCTTGTGCCCCTTAGGTGAAGAACACAGACGGGCAGAACGCACAAGCCTCACGTGAGAAGCCCGGGGGATTAAAGTTACCTTTTGTTTCCAATTTTAGTGAATTTGTCCCGTTGAAAGCTACACATACCGCCACAGTGTGATAATTTATTTTTAAAATCAATCGTCTCCTTTAGCACAAATACGTATTTGCATTTTCAGAGAATAACAAACGCACATTCTCTCTCATTCAAAGAATGAGACAGTGGGATATTGTGAATGATTATGGTGACGTCCCGTTTAGATTAGAGCCTGTATGATTAATACATATATCAATGGGGCGTTAAATGGTATCCGCGTTTAGTGCCATAGGCTTTCAAAAAAAAAAAAAACCGGCTTAAAGACATGCTGGGGACGGCGTACCTCTAGTTTTCTGTTGTTGGAGATGTGAAGTCTACGGGGATGTGAGAGTATCCACTTGTGAACCTATGAATCATTCATCACGGTGTATGTACCCCACAGAAGCGCCTTCTTTTGAGCTCATGCATTTATATAGTTATCTTTTTTAACATTTTAAAAACATCGTGTTACTGCGTTTGGATTCAAATTATGTTGACGAACTCGGTCATCGCAGAACTGGCAACCTTAAACAACATTAATTAATGGGAACGAAAAAACAGTTCTATATGCAAACTATAGTACAATTTGAATACGTACATGTACACGTATAGATAAAGGCCAAATCACAGGAAAGCTTTTGACAATTTTCGCTGTCACCGTTCACGGTACGCTAAGGAAGCCTGACTAAGGAAAACAATATTCCGTTTATGCGTCAAATCACGAATACTCTTATTTATATGCCACTTTCCAATCCAATTCATGTCTTTATTACAATGCTTAATTTTTCTCCTGAAACGCCCTCTTCGTGTTTTTGCCCGTCTTGAGGTGTGGAGGAGTAATGTCCCTAACGTTATAATCTCTTTACTGATGGGTTTAAACACATAGCGTGAATCACTTTTCACACGATCAACACATTATTGTCACTGCTCTGTTAGACGTCTAAAAGAGGTAGTCTATAACATTACCTGATCTGACATGTGTGTATCTGTCAACGTACCAATGCCTGCTGTAATGTCAATGTATCTGGTTAAGAAATAGGGGTCTCGACTGGTTTTAAAACTAGGTAGGCCACAGCCACTGCATTCCTTGCAGTGCGCAATTTCTTCTGTATGCAAATAGCCGAAACCTCTCAGCCCCGCCGGCTATTAAGTCAGGGAGCGTGCCCAAGGGCCACAGGACACGCGGATCACAAACCTGCGCGGTCCGACGAACGTTAACCGCCCGCGAGGGGCTTTGAAGTTTCAAACTGCTCAGCTAATTCATTCGATTTACTTCGTTTTTCTTTAACGGAATTCATAATAATAACCGTTTTAAAATAATAACTAGGCCTAGAGTAAAGGTGGTATACAATCCCGCTCTTCAAACGACACCCCGGGAGATAACCGAGCCAAGATGGAGCCTGACATTAGATATGGACTGTGTTGAAGGTCAGTTGTGTATAAAGCTATTTGTATTCACTCAATTTTGCTTAATTAAACGTATTGTGGTCTCCATGATAGATCGTGTCTTCTCTTACATTAAATCGCTTACACACATATGTTAAAACTACAGCTGTAGTTATTCGTTTGGAAATGTGACTCGTCAACACATTCAACGCTGAAAGCCTAGTCAAAATTTCTAGACCAAATCTGATTTCTGAAACTTACCTGCTGTCACCTTAGATAGGCTACAAGTCATTTACTAGGGTCTTGTGTGGAGAATTAGATATTGTATGACGTTCAATTGTACTTTTCAGTTTCATCTGAATTTAAATTGTACTTTCACACACTTTTAGAAGTGTAGAAACGGAAAACTAACAATACGCGTATATTATTACTTAGGAACTTGGCATTTTATTAACGAAATAACTTGGTCGGGCATATTTATATTACTTCTCCAATTTTTTATTCAAATACTTAAATTTTAACATAATTTCCCGGGTGTGTCGTTCAATTGAATTAAATTACCCTTAAATCCCTTAAAAGTAACTCGAATGATTTAACGATCTATCTTAAATGAAGATTATTATTTTCATTTAGAAAAATAATAATTCTTTTTTAGAGTATTGCTTTGGGTAATTGGCTATTCTGATAAACGCTATATTACGCAAACAGAATATACAATGTAGCGATATGATTTTTTTGTATGTTCAATCTATTTTAAAGTTTTTATTAAAGTTATTTATTGTCTCCCAATCGTATAAATTACGGCGAATTTCCTGGGTGACAACGAATCTGGTTAAAGATACTAAATTTGGATTAGGCCAAGCTTGCCTTTAAAAACTTATTTATTTTTTTTGTGAAAACTGTCATTTCTTTAAAATGAATTTTGCCTTGCATTTGACGATGAGGCAAGACTACTACTCAGAGTCTTAGCAGACGAACGAAAAAATCTGAGGTCAATGGAGCACTTGATGCACGCAGGCATTTCTGGTTCAGCAATTTAAGAGATTTGGAGAGGTCGGTGGAGGGCCCGCGCGTTCTGAGTAAGAGCTGGGGTCCTGAACCAGCTGCCCGCTCTCACACAGGAGATGTAACTGAAACAAACGCCGGAGTTGGGCCGCTGTGTGGATCATTCATTTAAGCAAGCGATAGATTTTAACTACTTCACAAAATAACTCCAATATAATCCGAATAAAAAAAAAACTGGTGATTTATCGATTCGGAAATGATGGATTTTTGTGAGATGCTATGAAAAAAATGTATAGCTGCTTTCTATTAAAATATGTTTTATGTGCTCAGTGCAGCCAATGCGAGGTAGTTAGGCTTCCTTGCAGCTGCTAAATAAGAAACCAAGATTATCCAGACGTTAATGCGTTGTATTGTTCCCAGTAGTCAAGTGTGTGTGCGCCATTTGTGCGAGGTAAATTTCCTATAATGAATGCCGGGAACCCAAGAACTACATAGCTAGCGCATTCTCGTGCTTGTTTAGTCAGTTCCGTAGAAAGAGAATTAACATAAATCAAGAAAGCAATATTAAATGTCGTTTTAAGAGAGCTTTGCGGTTACAAGAGGACTACAAGAAAACGGAGGTCCTTCGGGGGCTGGCTTTGTATGTTGACTTTAACCCCATATCCCTTAATAAACATCATAATATATGTCTAAACAAATAGGCTCTAGGTCATTAACAGTCGTCTTCACTGCAATCACACGAGAAGATATACAATCTTAGTACGTGCGAAAGGGCCGATGTGCGTTTGTACCTATGTAGAGTTTTTCCTTGTAACGAATAGAATTGTAGTGTGGGGCATTCTTTGCACTGTTGATGCGATAAATCAGGCCACAGAACCACAGCTGTTTAACTCGAGATTGTTTTCCCTATTCAAGTTACAACCTATGTATTTCAAACAAAATACGGCTTTTCGTCGCATAATTTAAGTCTTTATTCATTTTTGGCTGCATTGCGATTAATAGATCTGGATTAAAGTTTTGGTTTCGGGAATGTTTTGTAGATATAAAATATTCAGTCAGAGTTTAAATTAATCTAATTAGTAGCTCATAACAATATACAGCAAGGCCAAGACAGAACGAGACTTCCGCCTTCACTTGACTGAAGAGTGGCATATAGCCGTCCTGTTTTCTTTTTTCTTCTTCTAAGGCTTACACAGTATTCGACCGTCACTGGAATTTAAATAAATATAAACAGTAAATTATTTAATTTAATTTTGTAATTATATAAAAACAAAAAACTAGCACATTTCAGTCCCACGATCCATTAATTCCACCGCCCTCGCAGTGACATTAGAGCATAATGCAAATTCTAGTGCCCGTGACGGAAAGTTTTTTTTTCGTTGTCCTTAAGTGCTGCATTTTTCATAAAAATAAAAACATTTTATTCTTGAACACCGTTCTCCGCACGGTCCTTGTATTCGGATGAAAAGTACATTACCAAAAATTACAAAAAAAACGTTATTTAAAAGAAATGGTAGCTGAACAGAAAAAAACATTTTAAGCGAAGTCAACTTTAGCAGTGCGACATGTGTACACAAGTTACATGTATATATCAGTCAAACTACAATGTTGTAATGTAATCTAAAATAAATGAACTCCCGTGCAAAGTAATGGTACCTTCCATAAGTCTCAAAAGCGGGACAAACGCGTCTTCCAAATAGCCAGAAGGCTAAATTACCGAGGCTACAGTTTCACCGACGCTTTGATAATGACGTATAAGCGTTTTTATCTGAACTGAAAACGATAATTGTTGATATCATCCCGATGTTACAGGTATTCGTGATCCTTGATAATCTTCCAAATTCAACAGGGTAGCATATTATAAATATACATTCAAGTGATTATATAGTAATTCACAGTAAGTTTGTACTATTTGCATATTTTTTCTTTTGTGTATGCTTTATGTGCAGTCGTTTGCAGTGTATTACTGCCATTTATATTCTGTTAAATAAAAAGTTACACTAAACTTGGAAAATAATCTAAAAAATAAAATAAAATAACTAGAAATAGTTAAATATCTATTATGTGAACCAATCATGGATTGCCCAGACCTTGGGTTGCACCAGGTAACGTATTCATATGCATATATCCTGTTTACGAGTCAAATTGTGTTTTAGTTCTGGAAACAAACTTAGACTGGAAAATACCTTTCCCTTTACTGTATACGCCATACCCCCTTTAGTTTAATGGATATTATTATTTTAGGTTACTGACTTTATGTTACGATTTTGCTATGGGCGATTTGCAGTTTAGTATAAAAAATGCAGTGTTACAGTTTCAATCCATCTGAAACTCCCTAAATATAGCCTTTTATATTAACAAATCGTACATACATGTTTTAATGAAAAGCTAAATGAAAACAATCACTTAAAATTCCCAAGTGAATATTGACACTTTAAGATTGGGGAACTGAATTGGAGAAAAATCGTTTGCACTCGCTTTTATTTGAAGTTTTAACATTTTATTTAAAACTGCCGTTTATTCAATGACTGCTGCGGTTAGCCTCCACCCTCCAGTCCAGGTCTAATAATTCCCTTTCTTGCTTTCTTCCCACAATACCGAAACATCAAAAGAGCCAGGTGAACGTTTCTCCCGCGGCTCTGCTAGAAAGCGCCTCGCGTACCTTTCACCACAGAGGTCAAAGGTCCCCCGGGTGCACCAAGTATTTGACAGACCTCTTGAAAGCTCCCTTTCTCCCACACAACTTTTCATTCACTCGTAATTAATGTTACTTAATAGACGAAATGATGCTAATAGGGAACGATATAATAGTGGCGGTGCAACGCTAGGTTGATTCAAAATATCTGGAGTTTACGCGACATAGAATGCACCCGAGGAAGCGTCATTGTCTGAGATATTTTCATATTCTAATCGCTGGACATTTCGTTAATTTCTTTTACATTCGGTCATCGCGCTGATTAATGGAATTTAAATATCCCTTAAAAGTATAATTTGGAGTATAAATTAAGGTAAGTTGGAAAAGACAAGTACGTTTGTTTGTGAAAGGTAATTTTATTTTACTGACTGAATTAAATGTTACATTTTCGAATCCAAAATGGTTCCAAATCCAAAT
>JAOVYW010059440.1:11285-22584 GCA_025775045.1 Hiodon tergisus | reverse complement strand
CACACGCACACACACAGACACACACGCACACACAAGCACACGCACACACACAGACACACACGCACACAGACGCACACGCACATGCAGACGCACACACACACACACAGGCACAATGACAAACAATCACACAGATACACCCCCACACATACACGTGCATGTGCACCCATGCATAAACGCCAACATCCACGCACCGAAACACGCACACACCAAAAGGCCAGGTGAGCCAACATGTGTAGCGGTGCAAACCGACAATGCAACATGAAACGGACAGCGAGATGACCACAGGCTTACCTTCGCTTTGCCTGCAGAATGTCGAATCGCTGCCACAGAAACTTCCTTCATTGTCAAAGCTGCCTTCCTGAACACTGTCCTCTGTACAGTAAGAAAGACAAGCCGGGGTGTTACAGCCGTGCACTTAACACTGAATCACAAGCATAGAGTCTCAAAGCCAACACTTTCAGAACGAAAAAGAGCATAGCTCTTTTGCTGCTAGACCATTCTAGAAACAAGTGTCCCCACATGGTATTCTCATGGCTTTAGAAGGAAGTTCTACTTCCACCTGATCAGAATGTATTTCGCGACCAGGCGATGCCGATATATTTATCATGTAACACCGTTAGACTGGGCACATAGGACAACTGGGAAACATTCGTTCAGTTTGGTAGAAATTCCTAGAAAGAAAAAATATTATTTGGTCCCAATGGGTCTTATCAACTTTTCATTAGAAGTTCATTAAACCATTCGTGTAACTTTCAAAGTGCCAAAACAATCAAACAAAAAAGATAATAACAAAATAATGTCACTCATGATTAATTTTCTGAAAACACTTAAAGGATAATAATGTGGCAATGTGGTTTGCAAAATGACATTTAATCAGCAAACAATTACTGAACTAAAGAAGCACATCACGATTCACTAAAAATCTGTCCTGCAAGTCAGCCATCGTTGAGACATGAAATCCCAGCACACCCCAAATGTTTGTTTTGCTGCTGACTCCTACAATGTCAAATTTGACATTTGAACTTTAAACATTGGTGTAAATATCAGCTATCATACGGTTTGCACCTCCGTGGCTGAGAGCTGATGTAAAAGTCTTACATTCGAGGTTGAAGGAGATTTCATTACCAATTGAGCGTATCCGCTATTCTAGTTCTGTATTTTATGAGAGAAACCTGCGTTCGAAATGAGCACGGTTGAGAAGCAGTGTAAACCGTAGATGGCTAGGATGGTGCAAACTCACAAAAAAAAAATCTAAGAAGGCTAATGAATAAAACATTGAACAAAGGCACAAAACAACAAAAGCTTTTCTCTGGACGGAACACAGTGCCCCCTAGGGCCCCAGCTGTGGCATGGCACCCGCTCCAGCTGTACTGATCATCAGATCTGAATCCTAGATGGGGAGGGAGGGTCT
The DNA here is from genome assembly GCA_025775045.1 of Hiodon tergisus. Classification (NCBI taxonomy): domain Eukaryota; kingdom Metazoa; phylum Chordata; class Actinopteri; order Hiodontiformes; family Hiodontidae; genus Hiodon; species Hiodon tergisus. The sequence goes on along the minus strand of JAOVYW010059440.1, from coordinate 21,173 downwards.
TGGCGGTTGGGCTGTCCTCTGTTGACAGGCTCTGTCGCCGTTTGATTGGGCCTGAGTAGGATGATTCCGATCAAACTGGGCTTATGTGTCTTGCGTGCGGGGAATTCCTCCAGGCAACGGCAGTAAAAAAAAAGCTGCGGCCCGGCAGGGATCAAGGCCCCGCATGCGGTGTGGCTGTGGAGCTGACTTAAAATGCAGGGGAACGGGTTTTGACTGTGGAACAACCAGGACTGAGAGAGGAAACAACCTGAAGCAAAACTTAGAGGCCACCAGTGTGGTATAAATACATCAATGTCAAAAGAAAAATAAATAAAAAAATGCAGAATCAGGGGCTTATTTGAAAACCACTCATATAATCCGTTTCCCAGAACATAGCACAACCCACTCGTGTCTCTGTTGACCAGGGTTTCACCTTTTCCTTCTCACTGCAGGAGAGGAGGTCTTTCTCAGCGTCGCCATAACAACGACACACACCACGGCAGCCTGCTTGCGACTGGTCCATCAGGACCACTCCCCTCTAGTTGAGCGGACATCAGCGCTCACCTAGGGCATCCCTAGCTGCCAGCTGATTGCGCATGCCCCACTCAATACCCGCTTTGAAAATCAGTAAATGACTAGACATGGGGTGAAATATAAGCTCATCATCTGGTGAAATGGTGAAATGGTGAAAACAAATCAAACTGAACCGTAGGATGACAAAGACTAAACCACTTTAATGCTTGCATCACCATCAACCTCATTCCCAGCCTTAGGAATCAGTAAAGCAGAACAGAATAAAAGAGATTGGGATAGAATGGGATCAAACTTCCTCTCCCCAAGTCGCATTTAAGTCGCATTCCAATTGGAGAGTGGGGATGAAGGTTTGCGTAACATACCATTATACAGGGCTTATTTGTCTTCAATTCCCATTCATGTCCAGTTGACTTAAGAGGCACAAGAGGTGATTTGTTACTGCTGCAGCTCTCCATCATTCAGATGGAAAATGAAATCTCTTCTCCATTCAGAACCACTACACTGGCCAGAAGCAATCCCATTCACAGTGCAAATCCACAACAGCGCAATCTGACGAATTGTTTATGACATGTCAGTATGACACACACAACAGGTCTGTCAAAGCCGCATAAGGTCACATGATACCACCTTAGGGTGCATGTGACCCGCTGCGAACTCCCCTACCCGAATACATGTACGCGCATACGCACACATTCAGCGAGGTGACAACTAAGGTCTTTACCTTACTTTAACTCGCAGTGCCATGCTCAAACAAATGGGATTCTGGGACATTTCTCTCTGAGTCATTTGTGCTGAGGCGATCCTTTTCAAAGAAACCTTGTAAAATAAAACCAAGGTCGAAATTCTAACATCTCAATCGGTGATTCATAGGGTGAGATCGGGATAAACCATCCCACCCCTACCACAAAAGTGAGCGGGACGTGAAAAAACTCCAGCTTTCAAGCCCTCTGCTCAGATGTTCTGCAGAGTGATCAGAACCATAACCCGCTTCTTCTCCCTGGTTTGATGAATCAAGTCCAGTCACACCGCAATCTGTATCAGCTACGATGGCGCGGCCTCCCGCAAGCGCCAATCCGGAGAGGCCTGCCGTTAATTGAGAGTTTAGAACAATCACTCGCGGTCCGCTAATCTGGTCCCAAGAGATTAAGATCACACTGAGGGAGGCTTAATTAAAAACATTTGCGTAATGATGTTCAGATCTTTTAAAATTGAGTCTGGCACAGACCCAGTGGGCTGCTGGGCACGTTTAAAAAAAGAGATTGATCCGAAAATGTAGCCAAAACCTAAAAAGAAATATACCTTTTAAGAAGGAACACAAGCTTTTGTCAAGACAAAGAAAAGCAAAGGAGAGACAGAGTGCCTCAGAAGGCTTAAATGACCCACGCACTGAAATGGCTTCCCAGCAAACAGTGCTCTGCTAACAGACTGAGGAGCTGTACATCGGCACCCTCCAGGCGACATATGTTTGCTTCTGAGCAGGTCGTTCAGACGACTTCCGTGGTCACACTTAGGGCTGGCTTCTGCTCATCTTCCCATCCACGGTTTGGACAAGGTTTAGCTCGGAGCAAGGCACAGAATGTTCTGGTTGTCAATTCCAGTGTACGCGACGTTGAGTTTATAGGCACAGGGGGGTCATTATACAATTCTTCGCTGCAGTTGAGCGGTTACGTCAGCTAGAAAACCAAAGAAGCCTGTCAATACAACAGCCACGGTTACATCAGCACAATCACTTGGCATTGGTATAAAATGAGTAGTGCAGGTTTGTTGGTGACCATTTGCTACCTGTTTGTATACAGTTTTAGTCACGCCTTTATGCTCTTAGTCACTTAATTGATAATATCAATTTTTCTCACATTCTTACTTCACGCTGCGGAAGAAAACCGAGGGGAAAAGAACTAGCCTCGCCTCCTTAAAAAATACATCTCGATCCATCGCTGCCTCTCAGCCCCGCATACATCAGACATGACAGACATGCCCCCAGGTCCTCTGTGGCAGTCTCAAAGATCTGCAGGCCAGAACAGATTCGGAGCTCTCACTGTTCTCTCAGAGGCCGGGGTGGACAGAAGGGCAACGCGTCTCAGGAAAGCCAGGACCTCCTCCAGGGAAGCTCTTGAAAGAAACATCCCAGCTCTGCTTACGTGGCCTGAAGTATCAGCGGGGAGACTGTTCAGAGGGTGGCGATAAATCCCTCCGCGAAGCACCGAGCGACTGAGCTGTGTGTGTCCGCGTAGCAATCTACTCATAGAACCAAGACCCGACCGTGTCACCTGAATGTTCCGGCGCTAACCGGAACAACCGCTGGGGCAACTACCAGACCTCACAGTCTGAGTAAAGGGGGATTGCCAACAGGGGCCATTCTCAAATTCCTCGGCAATGACTGACGGGTGGCCACGCCTCAGCCTTCCACACTTCCAGTGGCGGGGTTCCCTCCTTCGCGGGTGACACATGCCTTCAGTGACCTTTGACTCAGACACTGAGACATTTTTTCCCCACACTCTGCCGGTGTTCAGCGTGACCCAGAGGGATGTCCATCACTCTGCCGCTGTGATCCAGATGTCCTCGCTTCTCAATTCTCTCCGGGCTCACCACAAAGAGGACAGCGGCTGGTTCTCCGTACTTCATTCTTTGTCCAGCAGAGTTTGAGATTAGAGTGATCAACCCAGGGGAGTTGTCTAAGAAGCCGTAGCTGATTGGCATCTTTTTCAAATCTGATATTGCTACAAATTCCGCTTGCAAGTGCTCCTCTCCCCACACTGAATAACATCCAAAAAGATGCTTTAACGGCCGTGACCTCAAATGCAGATGGGGGGACGGGGGGGACAGGTATTCTGGGATATATGTGGATGAAACTCTGAACCAGTGAAGAGACTGAAAGCCAGCGAAAAAGCAGGAAGAACAAACAAACAAACAAACAAACAAACAAACAAACAACAATCCCAGCGACAGGCGTGGCCCTCTGCATGCACTCCCTGAGCCTGAACCGCTCTCTGAGTCACATGTCACAATCCCTTCAACTTGTTATCTGCACTGAAAGCCTGGAGGCAGCTAATCCCATTTCCTCCCCTATGTGATGTAAAAAGCCCGTCGGAGTGGAGTGGATAAGCAGGCATCTGGCGGAGCAGATTTCGACAAAGAGGGGCCTTTTGGGCGGACTCTGTAACGCACAGCGCAGCCCAAAACGAACAATGCGCCCCATCTAATTGGACACCAACGCGGTCACGCAGAAGCAACATTGGATGAGTGAAAGATTCTAATGAAAACTACACAAAACCGACAGCGATTCTAATACCGTTCAGTACGGTACCGGCAACAACACAACAACCACAACAGCGCAAAATCTTGCCACTCGAAGCACTTACGTCACGCCATGGAGACGATTTTTAATCCCGGTCCCCTGCTGCCTATTCTGGACCACTTCTGTTTCCTCTCAAATCGGACGGAGATATATAAACACTTTATATAAAATATAAAAAAAGAAAGCTTGACGTGGGACCCTCAGACAAATGGTTACCCAATGACAGTGAGCGGCCACGGTTCCTGATGGGATTAACTGGTGACGACTCAGAGAGACCAGCCGGTCTCAGCGTTTCATAATAAAAAATATAAAACGCATTCAAAGTCATCCATTAGGCTTATGGTGGGAGTGGCTCGGCCTTGTGAGAGGGATTATAGCCCCCGGCTAAGATCTGTGTGCCTACATGCATGAAGACGATTTCCACGTGCCTCCTCATTCTGGGGTTGTAGCTCCAGGCTAACCAGAAAAATCAGTGTGGAAGCTACATCTGTGATGTTGTGGAGGACTTGCTGGGTTACACACTGAGTTACAGCGCGCCACGTACTGCTCACCGATCACACCGCTTGTGGGAGGCACATAAGGCCATGATTCGGCAAGCTAGCAAACAAACATTTCTCTTTCAGCGACTCCACAAATCAGACCCGCCCTGAGATTTGGCAAGTCACCTGCTCAGATACCTCTGGGTTCCATCAACCATAATGACGGTTCATACTTCGTAATTCTAAGGGAACTCCTTAAAACGATGTCGACAGAACAGAACATAATACCTGCGAGCTCTAAGAGGGTGCCTTGCTCAGCCACGTGCTTCCTGTAGAGGGTCTTCAGCACTTTGGCACTTCCGAACCTCTTGAAACGACTCTTTACGTTATTGTAGTACCATTCCAGTGACCGGGTCCTCAGTACCCTGGGGAAAGACACAACAACAGACAGTCAACAGGGCTTAACCAGATTAAAACCCCTGACCCATCATTTGGATCTCGACGAACCATGGATCAGTCGTGGTTTATTCCCCGAGAGGGCAGGACCATGTGTTCTGCCTGCGGCGTCACGCCATTATCGCCCGATCATTGTGTGCTAATGTCACACAGCGCTAGTGAGACGGTCCGTTTCACCGAGGCTGTTCTTCACGGACGAACATCGATGTGGAGTGTGAAGTCACAGAGAAGTCAATTAACTTCGTCACCCTGAGGTATGAAGAACCACGCTACGCCTCCTTCTGTAGTTAGGCACCAGTCGGCGGAAACAGATTTCGACAAGCTAAAAATGAAATGCGTTTTAAATGTCTACATCAGACGATTCTCCACCAAAGCCACTCTGAACATCCTCCAACAAAACATTTCTCACAGGAGCTTTGACAGCTCATTGTAACTCAGAGAGGATAGAAGGGGTGCCATCAAGCATTCGGAGATATATTACATCCTGATGGCGCACAATGCTGAAAAGTACGTATTTTATACGTTGTCACCCACGTGTATTTTTTTATTCAAAGATAAAACAAATTCATCAGGTAATGATTTTCATGACACCAGCCAACCACACATGCAGAGCGGGTTTTCAAATTGCAAGACTTGACTTGTGGGGCTGAACTGACAGCTAAGATTCGTGCCTGCATTTGAGACTGGACGTGACAAGCGTGGAGCTGAGAATGGGGTGGCAGGGTTGCGCTTTGACAAACTCAGGATGAATTTGAAAGAGCAGGACAGATAAAGAGGCGAACCTTTTGACCCGGAGCATTCTGGAAGAAAATTAGCCTGGTCTGGACGCCTCAGCATCCTGATCATATGTTCGAAAGATATCATAAGCTAATGTTGCTAAGATGCCTGTGCGTTCTGGCTTAATCCGCAAAGGACGCGTGGCCAGGCGGCGCCAGGACAGTGAGTATGTGTGACTCATTCTTCTGCCTCAGTGTGTCCCGGGACTGCTGACGTCCGAGTCTCGCCGAACTGTCCTCCTTCTCACCCTTATCTGCTCTCAGTTGAGACCAATGTGTCAACCCCCCGAAGAACTGCTAGGGAATATGCAGGACTACATAAGGAGTGTGATTTTAAAAAGGAAATTGCATTTCGGTCCCTATCCTCCCCAACCCTTGTTGGTTCAGACCCTTTGTCCAGCCACGCAAACAGGGAAGTCTGCCCTGAAAGGCTTAGAAAAGCCATTTATAAACTGTAATTTGTCAGGAGTTCTCAAGGTTCAGGAAACATCAGAAAAACACTTTAGAGATCCCACCATTTACTTCATTGCCAGCTTTTAAAAAACCTCTCAAAAGCCGTGCCACACCGAGCCCCAGACTCTCCCCTCACCCTTGCCGTAGCCTAATATATATATATATATATATATATATATATATGTGTGTGTGTGTGTGTGTGTGTGTGTGTGTGTGTGTGTGTAGAGAACGAGACACGTCTCTCAGATGTCTAATAAAAAAGAGAGTATGTGCAAGAGAGCGAGAGAGCAAGAGAGAGAGAGAGAGAGAGAGGAGAGAGGAGAATTCACAATGACCCTGAAGATCCTTGGCTTGCCGACTTGGCAGGGCTTAGCACCACCTCCGCCATCGGAGTCTCCCGGTACGGAATTCATCAGGGAGTATAATTCATGCTCCAGGTTATATGGCCTACTGTGGTGGCTCTGGGGAGTTAGAAGGAATATATATGAGGTGAAATAGCCTCTTTATACATGATTTTAGACAGCTGAGGGAAAATAAAAGGGTGGAGTGATGAAAACTATTCAGTTTTAGAGCGTATGACTGATGAATCCCCAGATGAAATGTATTAGCAAAGAGCACCTGGGGATATTTGGACAGACAGTAGCAACATGGGCAAAATTTACAGCGTTTGCAATTTTCTTCTAGAGCTTGAATCAGGACCAAGACTGAATAAGTCTTGTACATCCGTCTCCACGACGCCAAGGAGGTGGACGTTTGAGGTGTGGAGTGATGAGGCAGTACGGGGCACCTTGGTCTCCAGCGTCCTCCAATTTTTCAGCGATCCAAAGCAAGTTTGCTTAATCACAGCAGAACCCGATGACTCTGACACAGCCTGGAAAACCCCCCCCCCCCCCCGTTCCTGCAGTTTTAACCAGCTGGAGGAGTACTGCAGAAGCAGCTGCGACCCCAAACTCCGGGGGGGGGGGGCGGGGAGGGACAGGACGGGACGGGACAAAACTTTATCAATATAAAATGACAATGAACCGGTGAGGATCCTCTATGGTGGCCGAACACCTGAATCAAGGTCTCCCTCTGATGCGTTGAGCAGCTGAGAGCTGGGATAAATATTGATGGTCCCGCACTCCCCGGGATATAGCTGGGAGCATCCGGATGGCTGAAGGGCAGACGGACTGCGTGGTGAAATAAGGAAGTACCTGTCTCTTAAATGGCAGGTGTACGAGGGAAATGGGCCCACAGCCACTCCGCAAGGGTGGGGAACAACACAGGCCACTGCCTGGCGCTCCCCCTATCAATTTGCACATCTAAATGAGATTTAAATAAAACATGCATTATAAATGAAAAGCCTTCTGTGGTCCTGCCAAGCTCACACTTCCTCTAGCAAAAGGAACCATTAGCATAATTGACTTTTCTGAATCTTGTTATGAATCTGAATTGGGTAGGGCTTTGTGGGAGATCAAATAGGTCTTTTTCGGAACAAATTATCGCAGAATGTTCCAACTGTGGAAACCATATATTTATATATATCTGAATAACAATTTACATATTTTTGGTGGATTGATAAGACTTGTCATTTCTCCTGCCAGGACTGTGATGTGATGTCTCACTGACACCAAATGAGAGCCAATGTCATTCCAGTAAAATGCAATTCTGAGAGAGCTAACTTCAGTGGAGGTACTGCGAATATCCTGTGATATCTCCTCCTGAATGTGAAGGACCAAGTGGTTTTTAACCCCAGTGAATCCTCAGGAATACAGTGGCCTGAACCAAACTGAAATATTGCTGACGTCTGTACGCCACGGCTATCCAACTGCACACGGACAGAGGAACTGGGACTGGGATCAGAGTTCCTCTCAGTTGCTGCCACTGCTGCCCCCTCTTGGCTTTATCGACGTTAAACGGCAGGGTGTTGTGGGCTTTAACCCCTCGTGTGGCACCGTTTTGCCACCCTGTCTGATTTCCTGCATTTCTGTACATTTTTTCAATTTGTACACTGAGTGGTAGTAGTATATAGACACAAGGACAGTCTCAGAGGAAAGAATGACACCGATGATCTGTGTTTCATTCATACGTTTGGTGTGCAAGGTAATCTAAACATGCAGTGTTATGGTGTGGAAACGGTGACTAGTACCGAACGTGGACTCTTAGTCTTCCTTGTTCCCGTAAGGCTGTCTTGTTCCCCAAAAGGAGTTAAAACGCTGTATTACGCAGAGAGAGCGGAGAGAACAGGCCAGCCCCGACTGCTTTTTTATCTGCTACACATCTCAGTCGCGGTGGAGGGAAAACGACAGGAAATACAGGAAAGATGGCTTAGAAAACTGGCAGATCAGTTTAGCAAGCTGCTCCTGCCTAAGATCCCTGGCCACGAGAGGCTATTTCTTGGCTGAAGAGCCAGGGTGCACCGGCCGCAGACATCTGCATTGCAGATTGCTACTGGTTGAAAATTGCAGACGCATAGCACCCTGGATTGGGAACAAGGGCGGCTGAGGGCAGCTTTGTAGGCCATCACCCACCCTCCGTCCAGTTTGGCAAAAGCGTGCGTTTACACTCGGTTTACTCTTTAAGACCTTACGGCTTTCTTTGTGACAGACTGGGTATACTTCAGATGATTCATATTTAGTATTTGAAAGGGTTTTTTTTATAATAACCTTGGTTCCCTGAAATAGAAATATTAACCATCAGATTTCAGGGTCAATGCAGTGCCGCAGTGGCTCAAAACTAAAACTGTCATGACAGACTCTTATTATAGACTCATTTACCATGTCTGGTTTAATTTGCTATACTGCTCTGAATTCTGGGGTCCTTAAAGGGGAATAACCCACTTGTGACGGTTCATATTTCGCATTTGAAAGGGAATCGAACCTCATAAAAACCTCATATCAACTTTGAAGCATGGTGGTGGAAGTGTCATGGTTTGGGGACGACATGCCCTCATTGAAGAAACAATTAATTATGCTCTGTGTCCACAGGAGAATGTCAGGCCATCCGTCCATAAGCTGAAGCTAAAGCACAGGTGGGACATGCAGCAAGACAATGATCTAAAACACACAAGGAAGTCTACATCAGAATGTTGATGAACAAGAACTTAAAAGCTTTGGAATGACCTGGTCAAAGTCAGGACCTTAAATGATTAGTTTATGCTTTAAAACCCACTGAGTTGAAACAAGTCACTGAGTTGAAACAAGTCTGCATGGAGGGAGTGGGACAAAATTCCCCCAGGGCTCAGTGAAAGATAATCGGAGAAGACTGCGTGGTGACCGCGCGCGGAGCGCTAACAGACCTCAGAGCGTCGGCAAACGTGACGGCTCTGATCTGGGGTCAGGGCAGGAACCGGAGCCATTCTGCGATGCGCGGCTCGTGCCCGAAATATCGAGCGGGAAAGAGTGTAGCCGCATTCTTCTTTCCGCCAGATCATTTTGCGTCGCTAACGAGAGCTTCTCGAGCAAAACGTGTGCCACGCGGTGAGGTGTATCAGGCGGTTTAAGCTGACGGAATCACGTTATACGTTGATAGATTGTTAAAATTTCATTAAATGACACCCCTCTTTTAACGTTGAGCAAGGTACTTTTAGTTAATTTCAGTAGAAATCCAACAGTATAAATGGAGAAAATTTACAACTGTGAGGGTAAGGGAGGATAGATTGCAGGCTGCAAACCATTAGGGCCTCTGCTTTTACCCAGTGGCTAGATACTAAGCTGACTTTTTTCTGCAAATACCACCATGAAAATCACTACGCCTTAACAAATTAAGGAAAAACAGCTGATGGCTTTCTCCCCACCTGGCTCTGAAGACACATCGCTCCCCCAAGACTCCTTCAATGGCTCTGTGATCTGCAAAGCGCAAGTCCTTGAGTATATATCCTATATATATATATATTTATTTTGTGTGTGTGTGTGTGTGTGTGTGTGTGTGTGTGTGT
>JAOVYW010059440.1:0-11185 GCA_025775045.1 Hiodon tergisus | reverse complement strand
AGTCCTTGAGTATATATCCTATATATATATATATTTATTTTGTGTGTGTGTGTGTGTGTGTGTGTGTGTGTGTGTGTATGTGTGTGAGATCGGGGGGATTCCCTGGTTTCATGGTAGAGAAACACTACTGCATGTTTTCACGGCTACTCCAATGAGCGATGGCAATGAGGGAAAACATCCACAGCTCCTTCAAGAAACGCTCATCCGGCTAAATCCCGTCTTAACAAAAGCCGACAACTGAGGCCTGTCTGTTCCTTAACTCTCTCCCAGACAGCCATCGTACCGCATTGCCATCACCCAGTCACCTTGTCTCTACCCCTGGATTGTGTATTTTAAAGTACCCTGCTTGGACTCCAATACAAGCCACCGGTTGTTGGACCCCTGTCTATTAGGCTGCAGGGTCTGTTGCACATTCGACATTTGAAGGTGCTTTGCCTTTTGCTCCAGCGGATGAATGTGCAAAACGAAAACGCTAGCTAAGTGAAGGGCGTTGCCTAAACGAAATGTTAAGAGCCGATTCTCTAGACTACTGTACGCTTTCCTCTCCTCACTCAGCGTCTGCGCTCAGTCTGACAGACATGACAGGGAGCAAAAAGACGGTTGAGCAGACACTAGTCAATCCTGGCACATTAAACACAAAGTACAAATGACAGCAGCAACAGAACAGAGAAAAGGTGGGTTGATCCGCAGAGTTTCTTACACCGTGTCTGGTGAACCAGAGGATAATTCAGAGATAATTCAAACGAGGCTTGAAAGACATTAATGTACTGATTTGTTTTTTTGTTGTAGATTTTTTGTCAGCAGTGATACCTCTAAATATTTTAGATTTGAAAGCACAGTCAATATCTGTTTATTCATGAAAGCTCAGCAACGTTTGCTGTCTTGTTTGCCACTGTGGTAAGACTCAGTCTGATTTCCCTCCTGGGACTCAAACACACGTTCTTTTACTACGGCAACACTTGTCGCTCTAAATATACAGTACGTCGATGCGACTGAGTTTCGAGTTGTCTCTGTCCCCTTCGCGTCCCAAAAATGATCAATGTGGAATAGAATTAAGAAGGCTTCGGTGAGTGTGAAATCTCGGGGGGTGGGATGTTTGGGAGTTTGAGCCCCACAGGGATGTTGGCCCATGCTAAAGCAAGGGCATCACGCAGTTGCTGCAGATTGGACGGCGGGACATTCATACTGCAAACAGCCTGCTCCATCGCATACCAAAGACGCTCGACTGGGTCGAGGCCCGGGGGAGCCACGCAGGCCACTCAAGTAATCTGAACTTGCTGTCATGTTCCCCGGAACAATACGTACCTCAGAAGGAATTTTATATTAATTTTAATCATTTTAATCCGCTTGGTCATGAACCGCTGTTACAGAGGTTTCATACGTGCAAACGATCAACTGGGCCGAAGTTACAGAAAATAGTTACAACGCAGATGATTTACAAAGAGAAGAGGTTTTTTTTTCCCCCTTGACTCTGCTGGCTTCTCTTCGTCTCCTCGTTACTCAAGATCTCTCCACCTCTCCAGCTCTACCTCTCACTTGAAAATCTCTGACCCACATTTTCACTTTTCGCAAGAATGGAGACGAGAAGACCGTTGTCAAAAAAGCAAGGAAAAAATAAACACCAGGCTTCTAGACTTCAGAAGAACTGTGAGGTTAGAGGACAGCTGGAGAAAATCCTGTTACGTGATAAAAAAGTAAATCCCCAGCTTCATGCACAGAAACGCAACATATATTGGACGAGAGCCTTGAAAACCAGGCCCCTAACTAAACGGTGAGCTTCTTGCTTTAATTTAGCAGATGAATCAGCCATACTCTGTCATCTGTAGGAACACATGGTACTGACAGATTGCCACTGGTAGAGAGAACGAAGGGCATCTTCTGATTTTTTTTTTAACACAGAGGCATATGCTGAGACTAAGGCCATCCACACGAGGCAGTCTGATGGTGGCGAACGAGGACAGGAACCAAAAACGGGCCTTCTCATCATCGTGTGAGAAAAGAGAGAACCGTGTGTGCTCAGGGCCTAACGCCTCGTGGGGGCCTAACGCCTCTGCCTGCGGCTGGCCAGGCCGGCCCTCTCCCCTGGGTTCAGACGTCAAACTGTGGGGTGTGCCCCCGGGGTGGGGCATGGGTTAACGACGTCCTAGGCTTTGCTTAGCAACTAAAAGATTAATGACTTGACAACCAATTGTGTGTTGAGAATGAAACACACTGAAATTGAGTTAGCAATAACACGAGCGTAACCCATTTAACAAGTCCACTCCCATGGCAGCGACACTCGTCCCATTCCAGTTTAACTCCCGACTGCCAGTTTTACAGGTGTCAGTGTATCCATGTATATTGATCTTGTACGCTAGTGTTCACTAAAGCTGACTCGAAAAAAAGCAAAGGGGAAAAATTTTTCCACTAAAACAAGAAAATATGACGAGGTGTACCTGGATTTTGGTTTCGCTTCGATCCCACCCCAGCACGTAGGCTGTGAGCACTGCTAGGCCCTACTGTGAGTCTGGGAGGACGCGAGGATGCACTACGCCTGGATAACCCTGAACCCAACGTTTCAGTGCAGACTGCGCTACCCTTTCCTTTGCTGTCGTTTCATGTGAAGGTCAGACAGATCTCTGACATCATGCCTGGGCAGGAAACTGGAGGGGTGTGGTGGTTGGCTGTAGGGCTCTTCCCACCGTGGTTTAGGGGGGTACGTAAGGGTAAAGGTTTGTCACTCTGCTTATTCGGGCTGGGAGCTCACCTATATTTGACTTCAGATGTGTGTCTGAGAAGGCTGCCCAGCAGGTGCATCAAAGGTCCCACACTGTGAAAGCGAACAGTGATTCCACATTGACCGTTCGCCCACTTCGCTCACAGACTGCTTTTTAAACATCCCTGCTTCGTGTTCTTAAAGAGGAATACCCTGCGTCTATTTTTAAACTGTAAAGATATATAAATCTGTAGTACTTACGTTTCTGACGAGGTGTTTCTGTGTTTGTGATCACCTTCAGTGAATCAGGCTTCTCTTTGAGAACGGATGCGTTGGGGGGGGTTGCAATTGAAACTCCCATTCGTGTTTCAGTTAAAAAAACATACCAGAAAATGAAAGCTCCTTCAGAGAAAGACTAACGTGCTGTGTGCTGTGGAAGGCGCCTCCTTGCTGTGAGGAGCGCTATTATACCGAGATAAGAAAACCGTGAGCCACCCGCAGGAAATTAGGCGCTCTGCGTTCGCTTGGTGGGGAGCACGTCAATTGACTAGGACGAATTGTCATGGACCTGGCTTGGCGATCCTCGGGAGCCAAAGACGGCAGCAGGCATGCCTCCCACATGGGCTCCCCGCATCTGCATGGGACTAAATAAGCGGCAGTGCACCCGTTTAGGATGGATCCCTCACAAAACGATCTCACAAAACGATCTCACAAACGATCTCACAAAACAACCTCACAAAACGATCTCACAAAACGATCTCAAATGCGGCGCTACAGCCACAGAAATGGGAACTTTGCTGTGCACTCACTGCGGAACCCTTTTAAAGATAGAGGGAGGGGGGAAAAGACTGAATTAGCTGCCTCAGAAGCTGCATGACAGAAGGGCCACTGGGACACCGCTGTTTGCATATCTGGCTCATCGTTATGCATGAGCCAGGCCTCTTTCCAGGAAACCACAACGATGCCAGTGCAGGCAGTCCCCGGTAGACAGCACCCCCCACCCCCAAATACCTATGCCTAAGCGAACTGCAGGTTCAGAACCAATCAGAAGCGTTCATAACTGTCGATGTTGTTGTGTCCACACACACGTTTACTGCAATGCAAGCTTGGAACTGCTGCACATCAAGCCGGCCAGGGCAGTAGGCTAAGGTTTAAGAGTTAAGGATTTGTTCTTATCCAAAGAGAGGCTAATGGAGCTCACTAACTAATGTCGCCCCCTGGACCAAGGAAACCTCTAGCTTTGTAAACAAGCATAACATTAGTAAAAGCAGGTCGGGCATCTGTTAAGAAAGTGTATCGTGGCATATACAGTACAGAGTGGCCCAAAAACGTTTATGCTAAAACACGTATAAAAGTTTGACCAACAAAGGCGTAAAACATAGTTGAACATGATGCAGTGTCAATCCTGCCAGCAACAGCGCATCATAGATGCCTTCATCGATGTCCCAGAAGCAACAATTTCAAAGGCTAAAAAAACACTGCATTTGAACCTGCTATCAGTTTGAAGTCTTTATATGAAAGCTACTGTTATGATCAGCAATAACTCGGAGCAGAGCGATTAATGGTTATGTTTAAAGACGTCACACTTTCTGAATTTTCAACTCATGCTTAGATCCTCCATCTCCAACCTTTACTTTCACTACAAGAAATAGGAAGGGTGGAGGGTAAGCAAGCACTAAACGGGGAGGGCAAATGAGTTTAAGCAGGAGAGGCCAGTCACAGAAAGATCCACCCTACCCTGCGACGTCTGGGGGTCACTAGGGGTGGCCCTGGTAGATAAAAGGGGGCGTCACAGAGGGACGGTCAAACGAAGCAGACTGAGAAATTCTGAAGCCGCAGTGCAGGCTTACACCGCAGACATGACCGATTTGATATCGACGATCCGTGGAACGCAGCAGGACATTAATTGCCCTGCCTCTTGGCATAAGCCGCGCAGGCAGGACGGACATATGCCAGCATTTTGGAAATAAGGCGAGACAGTTCCTACGCACACAGAAACTTTTCAGACCTCGTTTTGTCCAATTTACCTCGCCTGTTTGTGTCTGCTTTATTGGTTTTGCTTTCTCACACGTGCAGAAGCATGGCAGGCAAACCGCGGAGGGCGCCTGAGCCTAACCAACTCTCTGGCTTCCTAAGTTCCATCCGTCAACAAGCATATTATAAACTCCTTTGTTGCTCCCCTAGTGAAAACAAGAGTCAAAGCGAGCATTTGCGGCGACACACACACGAATCAGTGAATCAGCATCACCTTTCAAACGAAGCCCAATTGCACTACCAGTAAAAATGTAAGGCTCTTCTCTCATTGAGGCCTTTTCAAATGATTCATTCACTGAGAAACCTGAGTTCTGTGGGAATTCTTCGCAGTGTTATATTAAACTGGGCGGCCAGACTGTAGGTATGAAGTTGCCTGTGCCGAATCGATTACATCATTATTTTTTCCATTAGTCATGGCTGGTCACGTGACTAACAGCCGAAGGTACTGGGTGCTGAGGTGTCCTATTTCCTGGGCCAGCCCGTACCCTACAGCGCATGACTGGTTGCCCTGGAGATGCCAACAACTACACAGCTCACACACATACACTTTACCTCATTAAAATGCTATAGGGGGTCCAGATGCGATTCCGTGGTCATTGCGGAGGACCCCTTTATGAAGCTGACAGTGAATAATAATCTCCTGGTGGTGCCTGAGGAAACAGTAAGTTCGAACGATTCTTTCAGAGCTATTGGGGAGAGGGTGGGAAAGTTGGTCTTGGGGGTGTGAGTTTCGCTACTTTCATGAACTGACTTAAACCGGCTGAAGGGAGCCGCAGCCCCAGAAGGACTAATCTCTCCTTCGACAGAATGATTCCTCGCCTTCACACCTTACAGCCCAATACCAGGTACACAGGGCTAATCTCTCTCTCTGCGCCTGTCTGGGCTCGACCACTCGAAGAAGGAACCCCCCCCCCCCCCCAAACGCCATTTAATGGCAGCCGGATTTGTGTCGTTGCTGTGTCAGTCCTTTAGGACTGGAGAGTGTATGGATTTTTGGATCTACGTAGATGGTCGTCCTGCAAAGAATTGAAATAGAGCAGGGATTTTTCTGGACGTTCGTCTACGCTCTGCCACAATTTTCAGTTGGGAGGAACGAGACACGGAGGAGGAAAGGGAATTCTCCTACTGGCGCTACTGTTCAGCACTGAGAATAGGAGCATATAAAACGCTTGTTAAATACAGCACGTACACAAGAGGAAATAAAGACTCGCGGGTGTAATGCTCTTTGGTGTAAACATATTATGCAGGGGCCGGTGGCCTCTGAAGAAGCAGTTTAGCCCTCTGCAAAAAAGTGCATCGGCACAGTAATTCATTCTGGTTCCCAGCTGTCCCAGATGCACATTTAGCCCATTATCAGCAACCCACAAGGGTCAAGAGAAGCAGAGGCAGTTAAGCTCAACAGAATAAAAACGAAAATATATATGTAATTAAAAAACTCAAGCAATAGTTTATATCTCACCTCCATTGTTTCTTTTATCCCTTCACAGGAGAGGTAAAGGTTCGCACAAATGTAAAGAATCTAAATTTAAAAACCAACCACACATCCTTTAGCTTATTCAGATTTATTTCAAGAGAAATTTCCCGACTTTTCTGGAAGACAGAATTATAGGTCTGACAATGTTAAAACAGAAACTAGAGTTTCTGGCTGCTTGCTGATTTGTTACCACCATGCTGGAGTAAAAAAAAAACAAAAGTCATAGCGGCCTGACCTTGGTTGGCGTCTGGCTTACTTTCACCCGACGTGGGCTCGTGGGCCACGTGTGTGCTGTAACGGAGACAAAGTGCTGAATCGCTGCCCCAGAACAACAGAGTACCGGAGGGCACGCAGACCCACAGCGCGCGGCGTCTGTCTGCACGCATCGCATCCGAGGAGGCGCCATGAGTGGCACGCGTTGAGCTCAGCAGAAAGGAGAATCAGAGAAACGGTGATGAGGAGAAACCAGGATCCGGCTATCGTTTTGCATAGCCACCACATCCTCTTTACCGACAACTGCTGCTGGATAAGTGACTCGAAGTTCACTTTAACACCGCCGTTCCTGCCCGTGCACCAGACTACCTTCCAATGCAAGAGATTACATTTTTCACCAGCGCCGGGCCTAGTAACTCAAGCGAATAACAGCTGCCCGAAAAAAGAAAAAGTGGGAGTTTTCTCAGCAGTTCCCACACTGGCCTCCAGGGGGCCGGCATAATGCACGGAGAGCCAACACGGGCTCATGTGCAGAAGACAGTGTCACAATGATTTTTTATGCTGTCAGCTAGGTGCTACTATTCTGAAAATGTGTTTGCTTAGCATACACCACTATTTCACACCCTTACATAGCTAACAATTTAAAACTTCTATCCATCTATACACCCAGACAGTTACCCAAGCAATTCAGGTCATCGTACAAGGGGTACACTCCCCTTCTCCGATTTGAATCTTCAACTTGGTTAATGGCTAAATGACAGTATCATCTCTAAAATGCAGGAGAAATAAGAAAATACATTTCTTTACCCCTCCACGGTCCAAAGTAGAAGGCCTCCACACTTGTACATGGAGAAGCACACGAGAGGGAGATGTCAAGGGGCTGTCATAAATTCATTCGTATCCCATAGGTTGTTTTTTTTTGTGTGTGTTTTTATTTCAGTTTGTACACAGCCAAACCATTTCATATAGACATGTAGGATTGGAGGAAAAATGGCAATTTCAGCGTCTGAAACAGAACGCATTCACTGTTTCAAGTCTGTGTGAATACAGATCAATAAAACAAGACCCTGTGACCAAAATGTCCATAAAGCACCACAGCAATTTAGAATAAAGGAAATTAAAATAAAGGCTTCCATATAAAATTCAGGACATAGCAAAAAGTAAAAAATTTAATGTTGTCTCTTTTGTATTCGAGTTCAACAAATCTTCTACCATCAATCATGTTTGACGAATCGGTCCCAGAGGCCGCTGGGTAATATCTGAAGGACAACTGAGATGTTCTCCTACTGGATCAATACTTTTCTCCTCAGGAGGCTGGGATCTGGGTCCAATCAGACTACAGGCAGCGAAACTACAGAAAGTGAAAGACAGATCTGAGCTCATCACGTCCACTTGCTCAGCTTAACCAAGTAATCCGCCAGTACGTCCGTCCAGCTTTCCGATGCCCGGCTTTTACCACCATCGACTTCACTGGGGCACAAAAAGCTCATTTACAAGACACATGGCAGCGGGAATGTCCCTGGAATGTTACCAGCAGGCATTCCTTCAACCTCATGGTCCTCCCCCATCCACAGACACATGGGAGAATGGCAGACAACGGACACTTACCCGTATACATATGTAAATATACACAGACACACCACACATACACACACAAACACACACGCACACGCACACACACACACGCCCACGCCCATGCTGACCTGCTCTTCTGGCACGCGGTGCACATACACACACACACACACACACAGACACACACACACACACACACACACACACTGACACACACATACACTGATACACACACACACACACACCCGCCCACGCCCACGCTGACCTGCTCTTCTGGCACGCGGTGCACACACCACACACGCACATACACACACACACACGCCCGCCCACGCCCACGCTGACCTGCTCTTCTGGCACGCGGTGCACACACACACACACTGACACACACACACACACACACACACACACACACGCCCGCCCACGCCCACGCTGACCTGCTCTTCTGGCACGCGGTGCACAGCCAGGCACAGTCCTCTTTGCTGTAGCTGCGGCAGCCCTTGCAGACGTTGAAGCGGCAGTCCCGGCAGGGGCGCTTGGGGTTGAGCAGGAAGGAGAAGGAGGAGCAGCAGCGGATGCAGCAGCGCTCGTTGAAGTGGTCCCTCTTAGAGAGGAGCGCACAGCGGCTGCTTTCCTCATCCAGCTCCTGCTTCAGCTCACTGCCGAGGAGGAGAGAGAGAGAGTGAGAGTGAGGCGCGCACAGACAGAGAGACAGAGAGAGAGAGAGAGAGAGAGAGAGAGAAGGGAGGGAGAGAGAGAGAGAGAGAGAGAGAGAGAGAGAGGGAGAGGGAGAGGGAGGCGCGCACAGACAGAGAGACAGAGGGAGAGGGAGAGAGACAGCGAGCATGCGAGCGAGCGCGAGAGAGAGAGAGACTGAAGAAACCCCACGGCGATGCAGAAGAACCGGAGATGGCGTGACAAATTAACGATGAAAACCGCAGCGCGGAATACGGGACGGACGGATCATCCGGACGCCTGCCTGAACGGGGACGCTCTGCGTAGCCGCGGTGGCCGAGGACGGCGAGGCGTGGCCGTCTGCTGCGGACGTAGCCCCACCTGTGTGAGGGGAAAGCAAGGGCAATGTTCCGCGGGGGAGGCCCGGTTCACTTTGCGCCGCCGCCGTGGGATTCCTAATGTGACTAACATTGGCTGACACCGTCACAAGCGAAGCTCCAATTAGACCAGGCGCGCCTCTTAATTCGAACCGACTTCCTATGCTTCTTCTACCCTAACATTCTGAGGTGGCCCCCACCAACAGAGCCCAACGAGCCTTTCGACAATGTGGTGGCCCCGTGGTGTAATTAAATCACCGCCGGCAATAACATTCTTGCATTTTAATTCAGCCGTAATAAAGCCAAGGCGGTCCGCAGCCCACGAGCCCACGCCGTGTATGCCGTCAGTCCAAAGCCCAACCCCACGCCGTGCTTTCCCATTATATTACCATGACGTTCCAAAAAAACATTCTAGTGCCGTTACGGGAAGGTCAGGGGAAGGTTAGATACCGGCTCGGAATGAGGTGAATCTGGTCCCTTCCTCAGACGGCCTGGTTCCCAGTTGATTGAGATCAAGGTGCCATTTCAAAGGCCTTCCTCTTCAGTGAAACCTCTCGGTTTTACTCTCAATGAAATGTGGGGGCTGCCAGGCAATGGCGGTTGTCTACGAGAAACACAGACGACTCAGTAAAATTAAGAATATAAAAACATGGCATGGTTGAATGATTTCCAACAGGTGCCCATGGCGGAGCACCACATTCAATATGGAAAAGGCGTGTTCAAATCGTTGGCAGCGTTTTTTTTTTTCTTGGCATGCTGGCACGGCCCCCGATCAGCATGCATCCGCAGGAACTGGCAGAGGAACCGGCGCAGCTCGCACTGTCAAGGTGTGCCCACCCCTGCAGCCAGACTCCTCCTTCCCCAATCGCTGATGGAACGCATGCTAAACGTCGCTAAAGAACGCCCTGATGCGGCTCAGCCACCTAACAAAAGACAGATACCTGCGTGATCAATGCAGGGATTTCCACTGTGTTGCCTTCTTCTTCTTTGCATTAAACGTGTTTCGGCCATGATGGCTCTTTAAGCCACTCTGGATGGCTTTCAGACGAACGGATTGTTGTTCTAAAAGGGGAACGCGTAAATGCAAATGTATCAATTCCCCCGGCTCAGGCATTATATCTGTTGCTTTTTGTTTTTTAGACGGTTAAAAATACCATGCAGAAATGCAGAAAGCCAGCCAAACACTCAGACACTACACAACAAACACTGCAAGGCTCTCAGTGTTTATAAAAAAAGGGCACATGAGATGAAAGTTACTCGGTATGATATTATTAAAGCATTTGTGTGGGCGACAGGTGAACAGTGAGAAACAACAATAAGTTCATAACCCCTTGCTACCACACCCTGCTGAGAAATACCTGTGGTCTCGGGTCCCGGGCGCGGCTACATCCCACGGGAGAGACGGGTTACCAAATAGTTTGGATCGCTCTGTGTTAACCTGCGCTGTACAGAGGCTCCCAGCCGAAGCCAAGCAACTTAACCCCTCTGCACACAGGCCCATCTCAAGGAAATGCATTCATTTAGCTGCAGTTGCCAGCAGCTAAAGGGATTGACGTTGTTCACTTAGTGTTGAGTTTAAGGGCATCGATTTCCGTCTTTTGTTCAGTGTGACACACAGTGCTGCCCCGGATACCTTCTCTGGCACGAGTGTGTGAACGTGTGTGAACACGTGTGCAACTCCGGTTGTGCATATGTGTGGGCACGCCAACGCGGGTATTAGTATGCATGCATGTGTGTAAATTTGAATGCCTGTTTGTGTGTGTGTGCGCATAAGGCCGTGTGTACACACGTCAGCGTGTGTGTGAGTGTGTGTGTGTGTGAGAGTGTGTGTATGTGTGTGTGTGAGTGTGTGTGTGTGTGAGTGTGTGAGTGTGTGTGTGTATGTGTGTGTGTGAGTGTGTGTGTGTGTGTGAGTGTGTGTTTGTGTGTGTGAGTGTGTGTGTGTGTGTGTGTGAGTGTGTGTGTATGAGTGCGAGTGTGTGTGTGTGTGAGAGTGTGTGTGTGTGTGTGAGAGAGAGAGAGTGTGTGTGTGTGTGTGTGTGTGTGTGAGAGTGTGTGTGTGTGTGTGTGTATGTGTGTGAGTGTGTGTGTGTGTGTGTGTGTGTGTGTGTGTGTGTGTGTGTGTGTGTGTGTGTGTGTGTGTGTGTG
>JAOVYW010059429.1:10104-20740 GCA_025775045.1 Hiodon tergisus | reverse complement strand
GTGTTGGCTGGTTTGAACCGTGGTCGGGGAGTATTTCAGGAAGGTAAATAAAAAACAATTAAATCAGAGAAAGAAAACTGAACACTGATGATTCGTTGAGGTTAATTAATTACAGATTGTGACCGCACAGTAGTGTGTCTTAAAGAAACATCTTAACGAAACAAAAAAATAAAATAATGATTCGATGATGTTTAGATGACATTTATATGGAGATTCTTAATGAGCAAGTTCAAATAAACATCACGCAAAATTCTCTCAAGGTCCAGAAGGGGTGTCAAGTAACTATGTAACGCTTGTAAGGGGTGTAAATGTAAATTTGAACGGCATGGATACTATGGGTTTAAATAATTTTAATTGATTTATCATCATTTAGCGTGAACGGATTACTGAACGCACATGGATGCTTTGGTGGAAACATCAAACAGGAACCGCAATGAGTGCACGTTGAGAGTGAAGAGTGGATCGGAGAACAGGTGTGATTCAGTCAACAGAAGCTCCCTGCCTTATCTGCCCTTGTCTGGGCCTCCTGTGGTGTGGCCGTGCTGTGGAGAAAGCCGGTCAGAACATCTTTATTGTGTTCTCCCTCCTACACTCATCTCTACAGGATTCATCAGAAACTGTGGGCTTCACGGTTTCTCCCATCTTGGATTACTTACCGTGTTGTGGAGTTATGAGTGCACGGCTGTATGTCTGAGGCGTTTACACCAGCTAGGGGGCTCCTTTTTAAAGGAGAAAAAAAAAGTGTAAAAGTGAAGAATAAAGGGGAACTGGTTCCTGCGTCCTGGGGCAGGAGGTGCTCTAGAAGGGTCTCCCAGCGGCCAAGCACCCCCCGGTTAAGCCAGCGGCGCGGAGCGCGTGGCAGGACAGAAATGTCACCTTTCCGGCTGAGCGAGGCCATGTCAGCCACTGCGGGAGCATGTTGCCTCCGCGTCTCTCCTGATCCATAACTCAGAGACGCCCGCTTCGCCTTCTCCCGCTCACCTTTACGCCTGCCCTCAAACGTCACCCTCCGTCCCCCGACTTTGGCCAGGCGTTAGAAGTCCATCTCACCGCCCGAAACGCAGATGTGCGTTTAGTTCAAACGTTTTCTCCGCTCCATGCATTTGGTTAGTCACGGTCATTGCTGGTTGCAGAACGCTGGATGTTGCCTGGAGAACACCTCCAAGGCTCTTCAGCAGCTGACAAAGACTAACTCCTTTATTGATTTGCTTTCTTGTGTTTTCCTGGGCAAGATTCCTGGGACAAGTATTTTCAGGCTGTGTTGCTAATGTTTATTCATTCATTCATTCGACAGGGAAAAATAATTGTATTGTTCCAATTTGGTTTTTCTAGCATTCTTGCATTCTATATCAATTGATAAAGTGCTTACTCAGAGGTAATGCACCTAATCGAATGATGGTGCTCGAGTCTCTGTCCTTAGACTCCTTTCGAACCTTTCGATTTTGATGATAGACCGGAGAGAAAAAAAACTCCCAGGCAGCCTGCAGAAAGGACGGCAGAAAAAGCATTGTCATGCTTTGAGGATGGACAAGCTGGTTTGAGAAGAGAGGTGTTGAAGTTTCAAACAATGATTGCAGACTATGTGTGCACAGAAATGCCATTTCTCACTCGCTGCACAAACCGCCCGCTTTGAAATATTGCACCCCGAGAACGATAAAAGGAACCACTTCCGTTATTTCCTCCCCAGCTCCGATAGGAAAGAAACTGGTTAATGAATAGGCTCTCTTTAGAGCACGGTTTTCACACACAGCCTTACATATTTCCACCACCCCCCCACTTACCGCACAGGCTAATGAGAAGGTGACAGATATCTTCCAGCTGAAATGACGTGCCACCATCATTTCACTGTGCAAAGCTGTGGCCATACAGGTGATGAGAAGTCCGACTGCTCTACCTGGTGTCACTGCAGTCAGTTTAAAGAATTCGTCTAATTGTGAATACTTCGAGAGGTTTAAAGTCGTTTCTGTTACACATTATTACGATCTGAGCCTGTTCCCCCCCGGACTCAAGAATCTAGCATGGTCATTTACCTACAAACAATATAATACGATATATTACATTATAAAACGATATAATAAAGGGGAAAAAGCAAAGACAAAAGTGATTTAATACGGTGCCACCCAACGATGTGCGTCTTCTCCCTATGGTGTCGGATACCAATGCTTGAGATAAGACAGAGAGCGAGAAAGTGTGCCACCCTTTGACCTTTCCACAGGCACGCACATTCTGGGTGGCTCAGAGACCGGGGGACAGGTGGTGCTCGCTTTCGTTCGGTTGCACCATTAAAGCTGTAAACCGCCTCTCTCTTAACCACGCGCGTGCGGCGGCGGGTCGCTTTCATGAACGGCCGCGTTCGCTTCTTTGTTTGTCGGGGTGTCGTGCAAGCGTTTTGCCACGCTGTGACATCTCTGATGTCGCTGCCAACCACACGGGAGAGAGAGCAGAGAGGACTGCCCAGTCCCAACGCCCTGGCGTCTCTTCGTTAATTGGAGGGATGGTAATGGCAATCCGCCTTTCGCTCAAGTCGTGATGCTAGATGCTAGCAGAATAGCTTTTTATACTATGTAATCACGAGGAATATAAAAGGGGGGACAAGCATGTCGGGGTTTTTTTCTCCCCCATCCTCTCACATGATCACAGAAAAAGGAAATTAAAATAAAAAATGAACGTAATTTGAAATGGAGAGCGCTGTTACATAAGGTTATTGCCGTCATCATTGCCATTGCTTGTACTTTGATTTTCCTCACACAGCATGTGGAACCTCTCCTGAGGGGACCGGCGAAATCCCTGAGTAAATAAAGCAGGGTCCCACTGCGAGACGGCCGGCAGATGATTTATCGCTCAGTCTGGAGGCTTGTTATGTTCCGGCAGATAAAGATAAAGGAGATTAGGTCAACGGATCTGGAGGCGGGCAGAGGCCTTCGAGTGGGCGCGCTTGCGCCAACCCCTACGCCATCCACGCCGTTCACTTCCTCTGCCCTTCATTCGGCCCGCCCTTCGTTCTAGATAACAGACGTCGTTACAGGACGGGACCCCGTTGTTCTCGGAAGCTATGTCCGAAAAACAAAAACGGCGCCGCATCGGACATCTGATAACCGAGAGGGAGAAACCGTCTCTCTCGGGCCGCGGGTGCAGTCGCACAGATGGCTGAGGAGGAAGTCCATTTAGACGCTTTAAGAAATATTGATGAGGGACGCTCAGTCACAACTGCCTGTGCGCTGCTCCTTGAACTGGCGGTCGCAGCCCAGGCACTGCATTGGCTGGGAAGTTTTATGCGTCAAGTGCTAGAAAATAAATGACTTTCAGTTTAATTGTCACCCACAGACGGCCCATACATCATATTCTTTAAAGTCTTGCCTGTGCGAGTAATTTGCATGTCAACCCAGATTTGTTTTATAAGACCATGCCCATTAAGAATACTGCTCCTTAAAAAAAAATTACCTACAGAGGTACGTAGCAGGGAGCTTGGTCTTCTCTGGGTGTCACGGCTGTGGCACACGCACGCGACTTGTACGAGTTTGCCGAGGAAGAGGAGGGAGAGGGGTTTAGGCAACATCACGGCCCAGCTACCATTTCCCACAAGGTTCGTACAGCTGTCGGGGGTAGTTAACGGTCGTCAAACCGTACGTTCCGACCCCCTCCTCATCTCCCAGTAACTGCGTCTCTCACATCTGGAAGCCGCGCCGAGCGCCGCCCGCCCCATCTGTGAGGGAACACGGGAGCCACAGGACCACAGGGGGCCTGGCACTAAACGGCAGAGCGCGAGCCCGTGTTGACGGGGAGACTTAATGAGCAATTAGGCAGCTTCCCCATCGCGCCATCCCTGCAGCGTAGCTCCGGGGGGGCGGGGCGAGGTGAGCGGGGAGGATGATTTAGGAAAAGATCAGGGAGCACGGGTCATGAGTGAGGAAATGCAGGAAGCCCAACATATTTTCCTTTTTTGGCCAACGGGAGGACGCAGTCCAGTGGCACAGTTTCCCGTGTCAGTAGTCATTTATGGTCAGTACTCTTTATAAAATTTATGAGTCCTGTCCGAAAGTGCGAACAAGAAAAACAGAAGTAGAATTTATCTTTTTTCACAACTTAATGAGGGACGCGAGTCCAGGGTCTGAACAAATGCTTGAATACGACAACCCCCCGCTCCCCCTTCTCAATGTGAATCATCATAGACCGAACTAAATAAGGCAGATGATGGCCTTTAATGAAGTCTGACTCCTGAAAGCACGCTGGCGACGCCCTTCAGAATATCATTGGATCTTAACCCGCTTTGATGAGGATTACGCCTGTGCCAGACTGACAGGTCCCTCGTGAAAACAAAAACAAACGTCGAGGCTGTCATCTGCACCTCAGTCAGAGCGGCCTTTGACTGGCGACACATACAAACACCGACCAAAAACACAAGCCTGTGTGCTGGTTGGACTGCAGTGAGCATGTGGCAGTCTTCAGTAGCTTTATGGAGACTATTAAGAGAGGCTAAAGTTGTATACAAGCCATTAGATGTCTGGAAGATGTCTTCCCTGTGGATTTCATCTAGGTGCTATGGTATCATTTGATGTAATGTAGAGATAAATCACAGTTGGAAAAACACTGAAACCCTGCAAAATTGGGTTTGTATTTTTGCAGGGATTGTACCCCTTTTGGGATGTGCTTAACCTTAATGACATTGACTAAATGAAAAAGTGACAAAATGTACTCCAGGTCTATTGCAGGAGAAAGCGTGCCAAATTTAGTTCTGGTTTTGTTCTAATCAAACCATTAACCACTAAAACTAGATCAATTATTACTCACGCCAAATTACTGCAGTTAAGAGTTTGCCTACCTTTGAGGTATAGTCAAAACATTTCATATGAAAATAATCTGTTTTTTGCTTGAATAGTTGTTACTAACTTGAGGAAGGCGAGGTGTAATTTCTAGCTATGCGCTTGGCACCTTTACGTAGTGCTAAAAATGAGTATTTTTCAGAATTCAGGTAGGAGACTCTCGTACCCGTCCTGTGGTAGACAAGCTGAGCTATGGAAACCAGACTGTTCTTTGGGGTACCTTACCATTCTCGGAAAGCTGTCAGACGATTCTGACTCGAAAGCAAGGGGCCTAGTTGTTGGTTGCTGGTTTTAAGGTTGGATTTGTCCCACTTCTCACTGTGCCGAGACACTCCAGAACGGGGAGGGAGATGGGGGGGCGCCAGTGTTAGATTAGCATTCGCCACCACTCCCCACCGCCTTTTCCCGAAAATGTCACACAAAATAAAATAAAAAATCCTAATTCAGCTCTGGGTCGCCTGTTAGAAGGTCGGGGCCTGAACATGGGGAGCGTTCGGATCGTGCCGTCCTCCCGCCCGGCGTCCCACTCCCTCTCGCACGGACACGACAGTGCGGAGGGATAAGGGAAGAGTAATTATGGTTCACTTGGGCTGCCATGTGTGATGAATGAGTAATCAGGACGGCGGAGCCCTGGGTCCTCAAAGGAGGACTATTAGAGTGTTATCAGCAGCAGGCCGCAATACCGCGCAGAGGCCGGCGCGGAGCCCAGGCTACAACCAGTCGGCAGGACAGAGATGGGGGCGTGCGTTGTTAACCCTTTGGCTGCGCCAGAGGAACCTGCAGGCCCCCTGGTGGGCCTCTAATCCGCCGTTTTGGCCACGGCCAATACATACTATAGTAATACATCTAGTTATAAACATGGCTTAGGAAGAAATATATATATATATAAAATCATTATTAACCGGGTGACACAAAACAATGTGTGCAAGTGTACAGCTATTAACTTTGCTTCCTAGACGTTTTTGGTTATAAAATAACAGGACTAAGCTGGTCCTTTCGCCAAGTTGCTGCTGCGGTGGCATCAGACTGACATGGGCAGGGGAGGAAGAGATGAGGATGGGGGCAGGTGGGAAGGAACCCAAATCTCATTGTAGTTAATGCTGAGGAAAGTTTGGAGACGTTGGGGGGAGGGGCAGAGAGCAGGGCATGCCCCGTTTGCTGAACGACTCGCGCTGTTGGCCGCGTCCGAAACCACAGCACACTGAAAATGCGTAGAAGCAGGATGGGAAGAACCGCTTGTGAGGGGGGGGGAGCATTTCCTGCAAAGACGAACAAGGTGTCAGCCCGTCCTCTCAGCTTTCATTTTACGGGGGGGGAGGGTCCATAGTGTCTGACCCGTTTTGTTCCTTGAGTCACTACATGTATTGGAAATAATCCAGGTGTAAATCTGACAGTCACTGAGCGGCTGAGGCCTAAAAAGTACAGCTTTCTTTTCACGTTTTAGCTTAGTGCCTGGCGATGAGACAACCATACCTGCAGAAGCTATGGGGTAGATGGAGTAATATCTTCTCCCCTGGTTTTAAAATTGTCCCGCCTTGACTACCTTTTGTGCTGTGGAAATAGCAGTTTTGTTCCGTTTCCTCCCCTATGTGTTACATAATATTATATCATTTATCATTTAGACAGTGCCATTAAGACTACAGAAATTGGACCCTTGGACCCTCACTAGGAATAGTCCAAACATTTAAATGCTTTCACTCAGACATTAAATAGAACTAATTGGCAGAGAAATGGGCACATTGTGAAAGAAGATCGCATTCGGAATAAAATAGATATAAGAAACCACCATTAGGTGAGAAACACACAGGATCGGCTGAGCAGCACAACAATAAAAAGCAGCATTTGAATTGGCCTGACGTTCAAACCGTGCCTCGAGAACCCACAAGGGAGGAGAACGCATCATAAGGAGAACAGTCACCGTTATTTTATTAGTTTAAGTGCTTGTCTGCTGTGGTTTCTGCCAGCCTGTGGGAGTGAATTTGGCCAGGGTCTGCGGTTGCGTTTTTCGTTTTACTGACCTGACCAGCTGAAAGAGGGAGGGTGGTACAACCCGTGAAACAGATTTTCCTCTCGCCTCACTGTCCTGGGTCAGGTGACACAAACCTTTACTTGTGCAGTCACATCATCTCACATTACACAAAGCTACCTGGAGCTCGGAGAGGGAAGAAACATCAGGACTTTTAACACAGACACGGCAGAGTCTAAGCCAAATACTCAACAACCTGAACTGAGTCTTGGGGCTGAAAGACACAAGGCAACATGGATCTGTGTGGTTCATGCTTATGAAACGGAAAAAGAAAAAAAAACTCTTACCCTGAAAATAAAACAGAATTTTAATCAGTCACACTAGCCCGATAGTATTGTGTTGTAGTAGTGTCGTATTGTATTGTACAAAACAGTTTATCCAAAATAATTCCATCAATGTATAGTTTAAGGAAAAAAAATCCCATTTCATGGATATATATTTGCATGCATTTCTGGTAGCTTTTTACTGAACAGTTCCATTTGCAAAAAAAAAAAAAGACGTCTCTCAGTTTCATTCTAGCTTTCAAACGGCTGGTCACACTTGTCTATCAACCATCCGTCTTTGTGCCTCAGTGGGCTTATTGCCCCCTAGAGCAGACATCCCAAGCTCAGCTGATTCAGCCTTGCTCATGTGACAAAATCATTTTCAGCGAGTCGTCAAATGCACTGACAGCCACTTAACCTTTTGGGCTGGTTGAACGTGGAGGGGTGTCTGGGGTTATATTTACTGGCCAAGGGCTTTGGCTGGTGCCCTTCTGTAGGATGTGGGCCTGATGGAGATTAACTCTGGGATATGAGCCCGGGACGATGATGACGACCTCTCGAGCCTTTCTGCGGTTTACCGGCACCTGACCTGTGAGGACGTCGTGAAAGGCCCGGGCCACTTTTCACAAAGCAGCAGAGGCCCCCCCACCCCCCACCGGGACCTGGCCGTTTTTGGTTTGAGGAGGTTCTTATGCTCAAGTGCCGTCTCTCCATTAAACTCCCAGGAATTCTCAAACACTCGACTTCCTGGAGCTTGTTTGCCAATCGCCCGTGTCCTTTCCGAAAATCCCTCTCGATGGCTGTAGCGGGATGTCCTTCCAGTTATCCATTAGTATGTGATCAACATCACTATTTCTAAAACTAGTTCAATCCATCTTGCATCACTGAAATTACTTCCCAAATGTAATATTTTCTCTCATTAATCAATTTGATCATTATTTTAAAGAGGGATGGGAAACATCCTGGACAGACATCCTGTTGCAGCTCTAAAAGAAACTTTACCTATGTCACAACATTCTCGCATGGTGCAGAATGTTCCAGTGTGCTAATGAATAGACCATTTCGTATATCAGGTCAAGGCAGTCACAGAATAAGTGGTTGTCATGTGTCCATTTGGAGCACCATGAAGAGAATCGTCGTTTGCAATATGCAACATACCAAGCGCTGCCAATTGCATCACTCTGACCAGACCACCCCCAGTAAAGTCTAACAGCTAACAAAACGACAACATTCCCAGCTACAGCAGGGATAATCAAATGGTGCCGCGAACACGACGAGATACTGTAAAACATCAATCCCGTGTCTGACTCGAAGCTCAGGCTAATAACCCCCACGGACAGCTAGCTTTTACACGCACGCACAACGCTGGTTTTGAATGGGTGTGCGTGGGTGTAAATGCACCAACGCTCCCCTCCGCTACGTTCCAGTGCACATGCTAGTACACCTGGTCTGCATCATTACCTGGTTACAAATGACCGTGGATTTTTCTGCTCAGCTCAGCAGCAGCCATTTCCCCTCCCCAGTGTCATAATTAAGACTTCACGTTTGGTTCCATGTTTGGTTATTGCGCCTGTCCCTTGAGCCTCCTCCCTCTTGTTTTATTCACGCAATCACATCATGTCCACAGTTTTCGCACTTTACCTACTAAATTATACATGATAGGCCACACTAACCTGCATTAGCATGATTAAGTCTCTTCCCCGTTGGCCAGTGCCAAAGCCTTTTGTGTGTGTGTTCAGTTTACAGGGTTAAGTTTACCTTAAATTAGTCCAAGGCTTTAGCTCAAAATATTCCCTTTCCGATATGTCTGTTGTTTTTTTGTTATTATACTTATTCAAAAAGGACAGAGGTTCTTATCTTTGGAATTAGTTTTGAAGCATAAATATTTGAAGCATAAAGAACATATTTTCCTGCTCTTCCCTAGGCTTATTTAAATCAAACAGCAATAATGTCAAAGCAATTTTAACTTGCACCCCGAGTATTGTAAATGTATCCTGAACAGAAAGTTCACGAGCTAGGTCCAACTATCCATACAATTTTAATAGTTCAGATCATATACCTAGATTAGACCACTAAGGTATTTAGGATTAAATTGTCTAATAAAACACTGTATAACTTTTTTAAACAGAGCCTTCCCGTGAATCACAGAATTACAGACTTTAGTTATTATTCTAAGTTGTCCAAGTCCGGTTTTTAATGATTTTTTTTTATAGAGGCCCGAAGGCGAGATGGGCCTAGCCCCTGAAAACCTTAGCACTGCCATTCTCACAACCCTGCCCCCTTCTTGCTCAGAAACCCGGGGGGGGGGGGGGACTTGTAAAAAAACCAGAGGGTGTAAGATCAACCATCACACCCTCCAACAGCAGCTTCCCAGAAGCCACACTGCCTGCCCCACAACCCACTGAGAAACATGTGCGATGAGATTGCAACCAGTCCGTTCTGCAACTCCCCCTGTGCGCCTTTGACAAAAAGACACCTCATTCAAGGGCGCAAAATGTGCACCATCTACTAAACTAAAAAAAAATTAAATTAAACGTAGACAACGTCGCCCCAGGCACGCTTTAAGCACAACAGTTACTGAAGTGTAAAACTAACCCTCGCCCCATTGTTTACTAATCAACGTCCCAGTAGTTTATTTTTAGTGAGGGATGGGTTGTTCCCCCCCCATCTTGACATCTCCCCTCCCTAAATGGCCCCGGGTGCAAATAAGAGTTTCTTTTAAACAAACCATTTGCTTATTTTGTTAATTCAGTTTTGATTCTGGCCATTCCCCCACCACCAAATGCAGTAAGCATTAGTCATCAAAGCAATATGTAAACAGACTGCTGCCCTGGTGACACCGCAATGATAAATGTCTATGCCCTAAGATCTAAGGAACCAAGATCTTTTTAGGCTCATTCACAATAAACTTTCTTAGTTGTTGTTTTTTTTCAGGATAATAATGGAAACAGGTCTTTCTTTGATAACTGACTGAAACTTTAAACTTATTCAAAAGTCTCCCATGCCACATGTGAAATTTGTCAGTGCATATGATGTCATCTAGTTCAGAGGAACTTGTAAATTTGGTGGTTTGGTCTACTTGATTAAACTCGTTTCTGAGATCCTTTCAGATTACTCCCACATCACCAATACCTTGCAATGCAGATTTCTCTTTCCATAGAAACGACACGTTCCCCAAATCAGCCAGCATCAGGCACATAGACCTCGTCTACAACGTGCAAGCCGTAGAACA
The DNA here is from genome assembly GCA_025775045.1 of Hiodon tergisus. NCBI lineage: Eukaryota > Metazoa > Chordata > Actinopteri > Hiodontiformes > Hiodontidae > Hiodon > Hiodon tergisus. Next base: position 10,399 of record JAOVYW010059429.1, on the reverse strand, counting down.
CGGTGACATTATTATACACATTTTTTTTATACTGGTATATTTCCCCTGAGAGCTGCAACAGCCTTAAAGCTCTTTTGATGCAGTTTTCAGAAATGAAAACATTAAGATATACCAGCATGCCAGCCATTCATCTCTACAGGATGCAGAGGCTGCAGGCTTTACAGTAGTTGTAATGACGTACACCAATCTTGTCTTGGACAGTAAATGCAGATCTTGACTTTAAGAAATTCATCTAGGCACCCCCACCAACCTACATTAAAACTAAAGACCATACATTTTAGGCCATAATCTGACC
>JAOVYW010059429.1:0-10004 GCA_025775045.1 Hiodon tergisus | reverse complement strand
CCTATAACTTTCACAGAGTCTAGCAGCTAGCAGCTACAGGTGTCTTAAATATGTTTCAAAGCAATCCATTTCAATTCAATTAAGCTGCAAAAAAATCTGGTGACAACGATGCAAAGATCAATCAATCACTGAATTAATCAATTAGTATGCATTTTGGCACCAGTTTACCAAGTGTTCCACTAATAATGACTGCGAGTTAAAGAGAAAATGATTAAAGAAAAATTAGCTGAACTGCACAGGAACCAACACCATTTTTAAAAAAATCAAAAATGCTGATTTCAAACAATTCTGGGCATTTACAGTGACATTGTCTAACGCATAAAAATTTGAGAGAATTACTTCAACTCCCACAGTTCACAGTTTTTCCCATGTACGAGATAGTTGAGAACTGCTGATTTTACTAGCAAAACCAGCGTAACCCGCAAGAACTGGAGCTAAGACTGTCTCAGATGACATTCAGATTCTTGCCTACTCTGCTTTTTGCTGCTTATTGTTTGGTAGACATACTGGAAACCTGATGGAGTTTTGATTGACTACTCTCCACACCTGGCCTAGTTTCAATATTAATTAATGATATCCACACCTGAGATCACACCAGATCTTTAAGGTCCCCCAAGGAGAGTTATAGATGAGAGGAATGACCCAATGTGCCAGTCTGATGATGTGGTTCAGTGAGAGTAGCAGTTATGGGTTCAGTATTTTCCATAGGTTTTCATCCATTTATTTTTGTTGAGTTCTGGGTAGGCTGGGAGAGTGGGAAGAGTGACATTCCTATGAGGGATGGGTTTTCCCTATTACTGTTTAAGTTTTGTTTTTGGCATGTCCCACGCAACCCTTTGTATTCTGTTTGATTTGTTTCTCCTCTGCTTTTTAAAATCTCCTTCTCCACCAGCCATAGCCACAGAGTGTGGTTTGGGGTGTGTGTAGTTTAACCACACTGCTAAACTGCAATACCGTAAGGTTGTGAACTGGTCTCTTTTTGCTGCATTCTATCATTTGTGACTGGCCTCCGCTTATGTCTATGACATGGGGGTTTTGGGTTTACCAACAAAGATGCTCTTTAATGCCCTACTCCACACATGCCTTAAAGCGGCAATGCGGTGGAGCCTCACTGCTGTGTCAACGTGATCACGGGATGTGGTTTATATCCCTGAAAATGAGTGAATGGTGTTGGAAATGCAGGGTGGATAAATTACTCTTTACAGGTTCTTGGTCTGTCAGTGTGCCCCCCCCCCCCTTCCGCCCCTGTCACAACTATCAGATGGCACACGTTTCCCCCCTTCACGAAGCCGGTATTTTAGACCGGGCTCTTAAACCCTTCCTGTCACCTAAAACCTTCAGCGACAGGGTTGGGGATGTCTGGGTGCTGCCCTTTCCATCACGCTGACTTGGCGAGGAGAAACCCTGTCATGTTTGTGCTGCTTGTGTTGCCACCCTCTTAGGGAAATGCTGTCATTTACACGGAAGCACTGAGGAAGGATAAAGACATCACAGAGGTGTGTGTCAGAGAGAGAAAGTAAAGACCTATGCAGGTGTAGACATATACTTCCCCTGGAGTTAATTGGAGCGTAACATATCCAGTGCACGCTCCAGGAAGACACAGCAGCACACACTTCAATATGGTGTGTGTGTGTGTGTGTGTGTGTGTGTGTGTTTGTTTTGGGTATTTGCCTCTGGAAACTGCACTACGCTTCCAAAGGATTACTCTCGCCTTAGAAACACAGTAACCCCAGGTGACTACAAGCATCTCACTAATGGTGCCTTGTTATCAGATCTGACACAGACGTCCACTGTCAAGTTACCGGTGGGATTTGGGTTGCTGGTGAGGAAAGGTTCTGAACCGCGAGAATGCAGGAGGGTGCGTAAGTGCCCTCCTTTCACTACCCTGTTCTCTTTTTCTGTACGTTCAACTTAAATATTATAGTGCCACTGCTTTAACAGAATCCGATTTAAGTATAACATGTTAGACAAACTTTGTACTAAACAAGAAAAATCTACTGTGATTCCTGCAGTTTGGTTAACTCCTGCATATTTTTTACTTTGCTTGTCAAATGACACACAGTTGACTGCTGTGGTCAAAGTTCAGAGGAAGCCTGGGGGTAAAAGGGAGGGGGGGGGGTTTGTCGGGAAGCGATCAAAAGACCAAGAGGGAGGACAAATGCAAAAACCACAGAGTAATGGAATGTTGATCAGAGATGGAGGCTATCAATAGGATGTTTTCCCCCAGGTTTAATCAGTAGAGATTTATTTGTCCGAGGTTATTTTTTGGGGGGGAACTTCCAAGATAGGTAATTGATCTATTGATTTTCTTCATGGCCACAGAGTTGCATGAAAAGAGGTTCTCTGAACGTCCACTTTAGTCCGTGGGCTATTGTGGAGATGACCTACAACAAAGGTAGTTGACGGAAATTGAAAGCCTTATAAAATTATGTTTGGCTTCTTCTTTTGGCTGACAAAAAAGGTAAACACATCACCTTCACACAGTCACAGGGGTTCTTATGTGCATAGATCCGTCCAACGCTTACACTTATGTGGACGTGAAGTGGTTTTCTGGGAGGAATGTACCCTGTATTGTGGATCCCCATGCTAAGGTGTGGGTGAAGATGCTCAAGGCTCAGCACATACCTGCAGGAAAAGAGCAGGGCTGTGCGGTTATTTCCAAATCAATGGTATTTAACAGGGAAGCTTTTCTTATGTACAGTACTCACTGCTGTGACGCAAAGCGGCTCTGTATCGAATCCTATTGTGATTGTATTACCAGCTGCGTCAGCAAAACACTTACAAACTATACATGTATACAAGTTTGCTGTAACCCGTGCACTTTAATTTACTGCAACTTTATTCATTCATCCAATTATACAGCTGGATATTTACTGAAGCAATTCAGCTTAAGTACTTTCCTCAAGGATACAACAGCTGAGGTGGGATTTGAATTGTAACCCTTTTTTAGTTATAAGTCACCTAAAACACTACACCACTAATACACAAAAATTGTTTTTTGCATTTAAGTCCCAGTATTTTCGCCAGAAAGAATGAAAATTCTAGACACTATAGAGCTTTTCAAAATTTCGATTTGTGCATCAGGACATGGAACACTAGTTTCCTGGTGAAGTGTACCCAGAAAGCATTGCTGTCTACTCGTACGGGAGGTAACAGGTTAATAACACGGAGCCAAGGTGAAAGCAAATCTTGGCTAAGCTCCCCGTTGCTAAAGTAATAACCTTTGAAAACCCAAGGAACTCCCGGCTGATTCCAGAAATCTTAAATGCAATCTTCGGAGTTAAAACATCAATGGCTTTAATGAGGTCCTTCGTCTGTGGAGTCTTTGCCGCATGTCAGTGTTATGCCATAAAGAGAAGATTGTGTTTTATAATGTTTCCAGCACATTCAGACTGGGTTCCTTTGGAGACGAAATGAGTGGTTCAGCTTCCACGGTGAGAATTTGCAGAGATGAATACAGGAGATTGTAAGTAAATGCCTGATGATGAAACATACAGCCCCCTTGAGGAGACCGTGTGCGCTTTGTTTTTGTTTTTTTGGTTCAGAATTTTAATTTCCTGTTTGTTTTATTGTTCTATTTATTTACTTATTATTATTTTTATTTTTTTCTCCAGAGATCAATGTTTCCTTCTATGTTGTCTAATACAATGTCCAGATGAACGTATTCACATCCTGCATGCTAGCATCGGTAAAACATAGATAAGTAATGGGCAGCACAGTGGCTAGGTGGTTATACCCCATGCCTAGACAGGATCTCTCTTGATTCTGAAGACTTGCGGGTCAGGTGGATGTAGGCACCGTGAGCATCTGTCTCAGTGTACGTGTGCCTGTCGGTTCAGGCGTGTAACCCGTCTCATGCCCCGCGTCTGCTTGGCTAGCCTTGTCGTGACCTGAACCGGATAACTGCCCGTGGAAAATTTGAGTCGAGCCGATTTGATGATGTAGATTTTGCCAGATATCCATCGTTTGCTGCGGCCCACGCGGTGTGGCGAGTTCGTCAGTCAGACACATGTCTGGAGCAGTTCCTGCAGCTGCTCTATCTCACCAGGCCCGCTCCTCCGTCTGTCCCCGTCCCTCATGCTCCCGGATCCCGGCTCTGTCGGGCCGTGTTGAAACGTTTTTGGCGTGCAACTCGGCCCTCCTTCGCTCGAGTGATTGGATAGTGGCTGAATCCGACTGGTGGGCAGCCCGGCGCCGGCCTTGACGTGAGCCCGGCAATTAAAGTAACGAAGGGAGTCTGGGCAGGCTTGTAAAGGACCACTTCGGGGACTTTACACATTCTGTCTCGTGCACATTCGTATACAGACACCCCTACAGGGACGGAGGGCGGGACCTTTGTTCGAGCCCCTTGGGGATGAGCTGTGTATTCACCACATCTCCTCAAACTGTTCATTTCCCCACCGGTTTGTCATTCTGACCCAAATCGGGGAGCCTGTCCTACGTGAAAAGTGTCTGTGTCCGCAATGCCTCTTTGAGGCCGACACCACCAACGTCGTCTCCAGTTTTCCGAGAGCAATCCTCCCGATCAAATATTTACCCGACGCGGCTTAACCAACAGCAGATGTGGGTGGACCTTTGCGATCAGGCCTGTGGGGAAAGATGCTAGGCGTGTGCACTTAGCTGTTTAAAGGTTAATCAAATTACCCGCTAGGTATCCGGCGGCTCGCCCCTAACCACCGGAGCAAAAGAAGACTGACGTTTTACAGTCAGTCTTCTTTTTATAATTTTTTTGGTGGAAACTCAAGCCGGATGACAGAAGTCATTGGCAATGCAGAGTTGTTACTCATCAACGCTTATCTTATTGACGTTTAATTAAGAGGAATTTAGAAGACTCTTCTTGTTTAGGCAAGGAACGTTTCCCGTGATTAGAAACTGATATATGTATATATGAATCTCTTGTACTTATCGTGAGTGTGTACTGTAAGAGATGACAAACGTAGGATTCAGGGCATAAAGATTAGCCCACTCGAGTGGGGAATAAATAAAACCTCCGATAAGGCTATTACAAATGGCCTAGTTAACCAAACAGATTAGATAATACAAAAAGGATTTTATTCTATTTTTTCAATATATTCACAACAATGAGTCGTTTTGAGTCATTCGAAGCGCTTTTGGGTTATGTTTCTGCGTACTATCCGTGTGTTATTGTTAAAGCTGTGTGACAGTTTACTGTAGCACATCCGTTCGTGTGGAGGACAGCTAAACCCCTGCAGTGAAAATCGACACGCTTGCCTGTCAAGTTCTGACAAGTTCTTGTGTTTTGAACTGGTTTTGCTTTGATCAAAGCCTTACTTTGGCCCCGTCCAAGGCCCTAAACAAGTCCTATTCTTTGTGTTCTGTGGATGAGACAGGTGGTTTTTTTCGGCCAGCAGGGGTTACATCCTACAAAGTTATCCCCCAGTGCAGTCAAGTCCGGTATGGAAATCGGTTTCCCCCTGCTCCAAGGCTTTTCATTGGCTTGTGACCCCACAAGGAAGCATACACCAGCTCATGCCCTCTACCCTCCACCCTCCGCCCGTGCATGACCGGAGAAGCTCCCCAGCAGTCTGCAGGAATCAACAAGGGGGCGGTGGTGGGGGGGGGTGGGGGCGTCCAGCTGCCAACACGGCCCGTTCTCCCTCCCACGGCGCAGGAATGGTCCAACCCAAACAGCTGTTTGTCAAAGCCATGCTCCTCTGCTCCTCGACACACATCAGCGGTGAGCTCCGGAGGAGGAGAGGCACATCGCAGCCTCGCGTACCGGGAGCGCCAGAGGGTTCGAGCAGCCGTCGTGCTTTAAAGGGCCGGAACGAAGATTCCCTCCCCACTGTTGTGTCCATGAAGTAAAATATTGAAATCTTATTGCATGTTAAATATACGTTTTTGTTTAGATCAAGATAGATCTTCATACTGAGTTTCAAAGAATGCTGTTTCTCTCTGAAATGTATTCTGTGACTGTTGTGGGGTAGTTTCAGATGGAGAAACGTACATTTAAATTCCACAGAAGCGGACACATAGAAAAGTGTGTTTTTCTGGTAAGGAAACGCCTCCACCATAAACAGCTGGAATTTTGCACAGTTTCGCTGAAACAGGCTTGGCTTGGCATTAAAAGGATGTAGCAAACATAAAATACATTAGCGAAACCGCATTCACCTTCCATGGCGGCTCATGCCAACGCAAACCAGATGCACCAAAACGAAAAACCGCTAATCTCGTCTTTGTTATAGCCACCTTTAAATGTGGCGCCCAGATCTCTGAGCGTGATTAAAAACTGCTTGTGGGGTCTGGCCCTGGGCTGAAGCTCTGCTGCACTTTTCGTCTTAAAGGGGTCGCGTTTCTAGGAAATGGGCTCTCGCACCAGCGGCCTGTTGTCGACGGAGCGCGTTGGCATCCAGGAAGGCCGCATTCAGAAGAGGCGAATGACTGGGCAGAAAAAACGGAGTGCAGAATCGGGTCTGTCCGTAGGTTTGGCTGATCTTTCTTGGGAAGCTTTCCTGCCAGACCGCCGGATGGGAAGCAGCGTTAAGTTGTGCTTAATTTCCCTTTTGCTCATGCGTGTCTCACTCCACCCTCCATGACTGCGCCAACACGGTGGGCTGAACCGGGTCAGACCAGGAGGCCCGCTGACTCAGGGGACAACTTGCCCTGCAGTCCGGTTGGATCGCTGAAGGGGCACACTGACGCAGAACACTAGGAATTCACTCCTACCCACACCGCAAACGCTGGGCCTATTTACTCTCAACAGCTCCGCCTAATTCGGTGAGAACAATTGAACTTCAAAGCAGGGCTTCGTTGGGTCCTGTTTTACACCAAAAGATTTGAGAATAAATGAGCATCATTAATTGTTTAGATAAAGTGCATTCAAATATATCTTCAATAGAGCCTGCTCTCCTAATTATTCAACAGTGGAAGTCTTTATTTATATTATTCACAACTGTTGTTCAAGCAATTAATTTTTTTTTTGAAAAATCCCTGTCCTATAGAAGCTCAAGTCTCCTCTAATTCCCAAACGAGGCCATGCTGATCAAATGCTTGGTTATTTGGAGCGACAATCTCAGGTAAAGGTCAAAATGACATTGGCATATAGACTTGAGCTTACGCCTTCCGAGGAAACGATGTACGGGAACAGTTGTATCTTCCCTACTAACCTTGCAAAACTTACAAACCTTAATAAAATGACAGCAGTCCCATTTAGCAGTTCCCTTTATGATAAGATTCCCTGTGCTCAGTCCATATTACCTATACGCACTCTTTTTCAATTATTTCTGTTTAGGATAAATGTGTGACAACGCCGTATGTTGAAAATAGCTTTCTCCATTAAGATGGTTCCAAAAAAAAAAAAACCCCAAAAATAATGCGACAGAAGGTTTCTCAGTTTCTGAGTGCAGGGAATATTTTTTTTAATCCCTTTCAAAAATAACATTCTAAAATGGGTCTCCGTGGCTAAGCAGACAACGTGGCAATGGTAATCACAGAAATAAAGAAAACGGGCTCACCAAGGTGTATAAATCATCAGCTGGATTTAAGCCTATGAAATGATAACCTTGTCATAATTAACGGTGGAGTGAGCCGCCCTTCAGTTGCATCGGAGGAGGTGGGTTAGACGGGCCAGTTGACACTCCCAAGGAAGACCATTCCATTTCCTTTTGGGCTTGGAACCCCTATCACCTAGACATACCCTATCCTTCTGTGTGTATTTTGAGGTTGGTGATAGGTGGTGTATTTTAGGCTACAGAATTCTCTAACTACTTGTGGATTTAAAACCTTTCCAAAAGAAAATGGAGTGTGGTACTCCATGAAGTGTATAATGCAATTTCATAAAAGTTTATACTGCAAAATTCAGAAGGCTACTTTAAGATTCAAATGGCTTTCAACAAAATCCTTTTAAATAAATGTGTTTATGGAAATATCTATTTGCGTATAACAATTAGAATAATTAAAATGAAATTAAACCAAGTTTCTACTTGCTAGAACGGAATCCACTATTGGTCTTTCTGTGCTGTCATCCATTAGTGCAGCCTGTGTTAATAGAGGTCTCTCCAGGCATCTACATTCACACTGTCCAATTGTACTTCTGTGGTTTAGGTTGACCATCAGAATACATTTTTGTGAACTATTTTTCTATTTTGGGACATGTCCTCATATTTGGCCAAATTCACATATAATAATTTCAAATAATTCCGTAATAAATCACCAACTAGCCTGCCACAATTGGGTAGCAACAAATTATATAATTTGTATAATGAAATTATACATGTAAACTGTAATTATATTACTCTTGGACTGAATTTGTGGCTGGATTTAATTTGGAGGACAGATTATGGTCAGTGGTTAAATTAAAGATTTATGATTATGGGTTTGACAAGGGTCCTGCATGTGAGGAAATGGCGGAAAAAAAAAAAAAAAAAACTTTCACCTCTTTCTGAAATATGTTGAGTAAACATCGCATTGGCATGGCGAAGCTGGAGAGTGACAAAATTCAGGAGAACAATACCATCCTCCTGCAGAGGATGTGCTGGGATGCCCCGCTCCCTGACCTTCACGAGAGCAGGGGGGCGGGGGGGCTTTGACAGCTCCTGGAAGCCTTCATTTTGGTGGACAAACACTCAGATCTTTGCCCCTGCTGTTTAAAGTATCTCGGAGAGTAAATGGCCCACTGCTGTGGGGGGAGGGGGGGGGTGGACATGTCCTTGCTGCGAACAGATTAATTCAACCATCTCGCAACTTGTGGACAACATAAACCTGTCAAAGAAACAGACTTAATCACTGAATCACCCTGATTTTTCTATTTCAAGTACCATAAACTGAAACATAATTTCTCATCGTATAAAGATGCATATACCATATATACATATACACAATGTGTATGTAGAGAGTTATGACCAGGGCTTAAATTTAGCCTAATGGAGCAGATCCTGGTAAAAATTCTTGCATCAACTTTACTCCCACTCGCATCCATTGGCTCAACTGACCCAAAGAAACATGGCTGGTCGAAATATAAAACTTATTTTTTCTTCTTTTTTTTTAACCTCAACGTAGCCTACATTTCGACATTGTTTTATTTCATTGGAACAGCCCAATAAAAAACTGCCGCTAATGTTAATTACATTCATTTTATGTTTTTACCAAACCCATCAATGCCCAACTGAACGTAAAACCCTCCCCACTAATGAAAATCAAACAAATGGAGCAGTGCGTGTGCGTTATTAACTTGCCGGAAGAGTTTGATCTTCACTCTGATCATCTACAGGCAGAAGGCATTTTGTCAGACTACCATGCGGGGGGAGAGAGGTGAACTTTCACCTCCAGACAGAGTCGTACATCCCACAGAGTTACACTAAGCTCTTCATTTGCCTTTGGCTCCTGTAATTTCTGATGAGAAGATGGGCATTTAAGGCTACAGGGGTTTTCACTGCCCTGCCAAAAAGCGCAGGTTTCAATGTCTTCTGGGTGACCTGAGTCTGTTGGAAGTTCTTAGGCAGTGGTTTCATTTGGAACTGTGCCTCTATAAATCTCTCCGCAGCTGATGTAACCAACATCAGAACCTAGGCTACCTACAATGCCCTTGATTAAACAATACACACACCAAGCTTCTTACAGAGAACACCATCAGCTGTTTCTTTTTTTTTTTTAAGGGATGGTTCGAAATGAGCCTGCATTCATTTTCCTTCTATAGGCTAATATTTATTTTGTAGACATGCAGTCTGCTGGCATACCACGAGAGCACCACAAGCTGCTCAGCAATTTCCCTCGCATATCTCTCTCACATTTCTTTTGAAGCCGCAACGTCCGACACACGCCAAGTTGTTTTGAAGGAGAGGGGATTAAAAGAGTTTAGCTAAATTTCCATGAAACTTTCAAGGCGTTTATTGAAGCTAAATTATTCTCTGGGTTTTGGCTTCACCAGCATGGGTCCTTCAAATGTCCTGCAATTTTTACAGGAATTTCTGGAAGTGTGTGTGTGTGTGTGTGTGTGTGTGTGTGTGTGTGTGTGTGTGTGTGTGTGTGTGTGTGTGTGTGTGTGT
>JAOVYW010059418.1:0-17752 GCA_025775045.1 Hiodon tergisus | reverse complement strand
TTAGTGAGACACCTTACACAGTGAATAATCCACAATGCACAGTGTGTTATTAGTGAGACACCTTACACAGTGAATAATCCACAATGCACAGTGTGTTATTAGTGAGACACCTTACACAGTGAATAACCCACAATGCACAGTGTGCTATTAGTGAGACACCTTACACAGTGAATAATCCACAATGCACAGTGTGTTATTAGTGAGACTCCTTACACAGTGAATGAACCACAATGCACAGTGTGTTATTAGTGAGACACCTTACACAGTGAATGACTCACAATGCACAGTGTGTTATTAGTGAGACACCTTACACAGTGAATGTCCTACAATGCACAGTGTGTTATTAGTGAGGCACCTTACACAGTGAATGACCCACAATGCAGTGTGTTATTAGTGAGACACCTTACACAGTGAATGTCCCACAATGCACAGTGTGTAATTAGGGAGAGAGCCATACCCAGTGCTGACTGGTAAAGGCTGGTACAGAGGATCTTTGTGTACAGCGGCAGGATGCTCACTCAGCAGGTGCTGCTCCAGGAATCTGCTTCCGTTTCAGCTCCCCTCTCTTCAGACGCCAACATCCAGTGCTTTTTTCTGTCTATGCGTCTTCACAGCCTTATGAAAGAAATGTACTCAATGAAGACAAGCGACTTGTGGGGTTTAGGTTTTCACTTTGGAAGCTCTTTTTCTGGCGGGATTGAAAACTAGACTCGATTCATATCAAGTAGAACCTCCAGATGTTCCCCATGTGCGACTTGGTTCTGCTCCTGCAGCTACTCACCATGTCTGTGACTCCCCCAACCCCCGCAGGTATCAATCCCCGGCCTACCATGTCCAGGCCTGGTATGATGAGGTGAAGGACTACACCTACCCCTACCCCCACGAGTGCAACCCATGGTGTCCTGAACGCTGCTCTGGACCCATGTGCACCCACTACACCCAGGTGAGTTGGCTACTAGGGGAATAGGTCAGTGGGAAATAGCCAGATGTCCAAACTGCACCTCAGGGGCTCAGGGGCCCAGGGGTCGAAAAAATCAGTGCTTAGTAAACGTCGGCAATCCAGTTCGGCTGCCTGCTGCTTTTCAAGGAATCGGTGAGATACAGAAGCCCTCAAACACTGGGATCCCCTTTCTGGTGGATTGATAAGGTGACTGAAACACCAAATCACCATTTTGACACTTTGTATTTCGTGTTTAGCTCAGGAAGCTTAATACAAAGCACGTGTTAAAGTCGCACATAGGTATTCAGAGCAGAAGTTTTCCAGACGGCCGACAATGCAACGCTCCTGGAACAAATGGAAAGGGTTCAGAGTTCTCAAAGAGAAATGGCAAGGGGACTGTTTACAAAGAAACAATCTGCCCACAGACTGTACATGGTAGCCCTGATTGGTGGGGTTGCAGAAACACGGCGCGCCCTCTCTGCTGTCTCTCTCAAGGTCATCGTCTCCCTGACTCATTTTTGTGGTTGACCTGGATACTGTTGTAAATGTAGCAGTGCCAGATCTGTCGTTCATTTCCTTACAGTGAGACCATGGTGAGGCTCAGACACTCCTCTGGTGTAAAACATTTCCTCTACGTCTTCAGAGACCAGATTGGGTTCTAGGATTGGCGCAGTACCCAGTAATACTTGTTCAGCTGGGGCCCTGCTGAGTCATTATTGTAGTCAATACAGCCCAGGGCCTCTGTAGCTGAGGTTGGTTTGTGGTGGGGGGAGGAGGGAAAACATTTGTCCTGTGTTTCGATCCCCCCTCTGGGACCATATGTAAACACGCAGAGGGAAGATAGATCCAAGAGTAAGAAATGTGTATGTAAGCAGTTATCCTTCATCTGTGACCAGCCAGTCTCCTGAATGGAGGCGTCACACCTGGTGTACCATTTAGGTAGCGCATTTGCGGAGCGGTCGGCATGGCTGGCTGCAACACACATCACTACCCGAGCAGACTTCTCTCCCATACGGCGGAAATCGTCGGTCCCACTAGGCTATTTAAAAGAGCAGCTTCCGCATTGTTCAACCCCCCCAAAGAAACACTCTCACTCACTAGACATGAGTTGTTGATTCCGGTTGCAGGAGGAGAGGCACTCGCAGGTAGAGAGAGAGAATGAGAGGTGGACAGAGGTGAAGAGATGGCAAAAGAAGGAAAGGGGGGTAGAGAGAGAGAGGTGAGGGTGCGAGAGGTGGAGAGGATTGGAGTGGCCCACTGGCAGTACAGTATGATCATGTAGGTTGTGACATTAGCCGCAGTACTTTTTTGCCCCATCATTTTTCTTTATTGTGTTATATGCTATTTTTGCTGTTCATGCTATTATGTTTAATTTAAAGCCAATAAAAAACATTTCACGTTGATTCTGGTGGTAAGAGATGTATAGAAAGTGATAAACGGGGTGATTGGGAAAGAGCTGGAAGAGATGGTGTTCTCTTTCTGTCCGCAGCTGGTCTGGGCTACCACAAGTCGGGTGGGCTGTGCGGTCCACGTCTGTCCCAGGATGAACGTCTGGGGTGAGACCTGGGAGAACGCCATCTACCTCGTCTGCAACTATTCGCCCAAGTGAGACCTGCACGACATGTCCTTCCTCAGTTCCCAGGCACCAGTCCTGTTATATGGCTCTGTGCAATTTATCATTCCGTTTTCAGCCTGAGTAAGGTGGCTTTTTTCTGTTTTCTAGGCCAAAAATGATTTTTAATTGGAAGTGTCTGTTTATAAAGTACCTCGGCCATGACATATTGAGGTCATACATTCCAGTGGAAAGGGAAAAAAAACGAAGGGAAAATTGACCAGGCTACTCACTCCCAGACAGTTCTAATAATGTGATTGCTAACAGGACAGCCACAGAGATTTTCATCCGCTGAGAATCTGAGTCTCTTTAACAGCCTACAACAAAAGGGCAAAGGGCCTAAAACAACTGACTCTTCTGATAGCAGTTAAACCAGTTTTTAACTGATCCGATGGGCTGGAACAACCTGACCCCTTTTCTATGTTCACTAGGGGGAACTGGATTGGGGAGGCTCCTTACCAACATGGCCGACCCTGCTCTCAGTGCCCACCTAGCTATGGAGGTGGCTGCCGGGATAATCTCTGCTACAAAGGTGACACACAACTGTCTATGTCCGCCAAGCTTTCTCTTACCATGTAATCTGCCTTTCTGAATGTGTCTGTCCACCAAGCCTTCTCGTACCATGTGATCTGCCTTTCTGAATGTGTCTGTCCACCAAGCCTTCTCGTACCATGTGATCTGGATGCATCAGGATGTGCAGAGTGAATGTGTTTGTGTGGAGACCATTGTAGACCTCAAGGCTCTGTGGCATTTATTCTCCGTTAAATTTGATTCTGACTTTTTAAATACGTGGTTTTAAAACTTTCTGCACTTGTTGTAAAACCTGGATAACACTAAATGATTAAAATGGCCTGTCTAACGTTGACCTCCACAACTGATGCTTCACCCTCCCCTCTCTTCAGGAGTCTCCCAGGAGCCTCAGCGCCCAGAGACAGAGGACATGAATGAGGTAGAGAAGCCCCAGGTGCCAGTCCAAGACCGCACGACGACGACCACCAAGCCCGTCCCCAAACCCAAGCCAAAAAGGCCTTCCCCTCCAAAGGCCTCTGCTCCCAAGCCAGCTGGCAGAACCTTCCTGGGTAAGTGATGGGGGTTACGGGAGTGGGGGGCGGAGGGATGTTGGAAATGAAGATCGAGAGACTTTAATGCTAGGCTTTCAGTAACTGGGTCTTTGAGGACCTCTGGCTCCTCTGGTTTTAGTCTTACAGTGGTATTTAAAGCCACGGTAATTTGTCAAGATTACCAGCTTTTTACAAATCATGGCGGTAATCATGGAGTCATTTGTTTTTTCTTTTTCTTTCTTACCTTTTTCTTTTTTACAGCTCAGAACGTTAAATGTGAGACCAAGATGCGAGATAAGTGCAGAGGAGCAACATGCAACAGGTCAGCCTTGCACAAACTTTGATCAGAGAACTTTGACCTAATAACTAGGAAAAATTATGCCTCCCACCTGGCTAACTGTGGGCCTGAGTGTGGGTCTGGTTAATCTCCCACAGGTACAAATGTCCTGCCAACTGCTTGAACAAGATGGGGAAAGTGTGGGGGACTCTCTTCTATGATGTGGTGAGTCATTGATACCGAAGTCCTACGTTTTAGGCCTGTTGGCATGCTTAATTCTCAAATGGGGTGGAAGATGTTTTTATGCTAATGCTCCATAATTCCTCCAGCAATCCAGTATCTGCCGGGCAGCAATGCACAATGGGGTGATTGATAATAACGGTGGCCTGGTGGACATTACCAGGAAGGACAATTTCCCCTTCTTTGTCAAGGCAACGAAGAATGGAATTGAATCATTCAGGTATGAAGCCTTCACTTTTGAGGAATTCCCTGGAATGGACTTCATATGACCCCCACTGTCTCAGGATTTTATGTAAGAATAGGAGAATTGATGCAGACACTGCATATTCTCATGTTTTCTCACTTTTTCTCTGTCTCTCTCTTTCTTTATAGTAAACCTAAACCTGGGAATGCTTTCATCGTGGCAAAGGTAGAAAGTAAGTAGAAGCCTTCAGATAGCATTGTTCACAAACACGTTTCTTTCCTTGGATCCTGTTGATGACCTGGGCACTCAATGTGATATCTGTCTCTCTACCTTAGGACAGATGGTGGACTGCTACACCACAGTGGCAGAGATTTGCCCCTACAAGAAGCCTTACAGCAACTGCCCAAGGTACCTGGCCTCAAGACCTGCCTGATTGCGTCCTCATGGACCTGCCTGTAGCACTGTTGGAAGATCACTCTCAGCACTGACTGTGAAATAAAGGAGTCTGCTTTCAGACTGCCTCTGTGAGCCAAATGTTTAAAACCTCAAGCACAATACCAGTGGAATTTCAGCCGGCTGAAAACAAGCCTCAACATTTCCTTCATTCTTGGCGAGTGACAAATGTTTTAAAAAGCAGAAGAACTTAAATTAGCCTTGGCACCTCCTAAAAAAAAAGAAGCTTATAAACGTGCTAAAGTTTATGGTCATTTTGTGTGGTTGACCAGGATGCTTGTCTCAACAGTCTATGTGGAGCCATGGGGCTGTCTAAGAGGGAAGCATCTCTCAGCGGTGTTTGCCCTCACACCTTTCTATGTTTCTGCTCAGGGTTTTCTGCCCCGCCAACTGCCTGGATCAACCCTCCTACTGGGCCCCGGTGGTCGGGAACAATGTCTACCTGGATGTGAGTAGCTTCTAAGTCATCGTCAGGAACACTGACGGGTGTTGGTGACAGTTTCATGATGGGTATCTCTTCATGCTCTCTTCATGCTCTCACTGTGTGAGCAGCCTCTGGACTGGCTCAACCCGTGATTGGCCTTCCCTAAGTCACAGGGAAGAGAAACAAATCGGTGTTGGTCCAGGACCGGCGCTTGTAAAAACAGGGCTGGACCGACAGACTCGCTTATCCTGCTGACCTCCGTTTGTCTCCCCGTGGAAAGCCAAGGTCCTGCTCCAGCTGGCTGTGTGACAACAGCTCCCTTTGCCGGCCTCTCGCACTTTCCCCTGCAGTATAGCAGGCTGAGAGAGACATCTCCCTGGCTGGAGTGAGATGGGGGGGGGTTGGTACGGTGAGAGAAGTAAGGTGATAAGTGCCTGGGTCGGACAGGAAGCTGGTGGACGCTGAGCCTCCCGAAAGAAAACGCAGCCTGCCTGGTCCCGCCGAGAACAGCCCTCCGACTCCAGAACAGATGAGCGTGGAGAGCAGGCCTTATCCATGTCCATTCCTTTCACAGCCCAGTCTTTTCAAACGGGTCGCTTGTAGCTGTGGGTCGTTGATCGTTTCTCGTCTTGAACTTGTTTCAAGGAATTTGCACCCTGATAAATTAAGTCTGGTCGGCTGGTTGCCCCTGGCTGAAACTGCTCTCTGGCTGACACATACTTGCACCTGTATGGCATTACACCGGGGTACAAAGACCTCCAGCTTAATTTATGTAAACTCACACTGAAGAATACAGGGGGAACAAGGATACACGGGTTGTGGTAAGCGTATGTGGGCGCATGTTGGTGTGTGTGCGAGAGAGAAAGTCAATATTAAATGCTAGCTAGCCGCCAAGGAGAATGCCAGGAGGTCCCATGGGATTGACCCAGCTCCCCTGTTCTTCTCCACCCCAGAGCTCCAGTATCTGCCGGGCAGCCATCCACGCCGGTGTGGTCAAGGCCAGTGGCGGCTACGTTGACATCCTGGCCCTGGATCAGAAGAAGAGCTACACAGGAATGCTAAGGAATGGAATCCGCTCTGAAAGGTGCCATTAATTATCCATGTTTGCAGCTAGGGGCTTTCCCCACAGTGATTGTCTGTTCCAGACGTGGTTCTAATGCCTGCTTCATCAGAAGCTAGCTGGTCATGCAGATGAATGGTCGCATAAATAAGCGTTTATTTATGTGTGGAATGACTCCACATTAACTCTCTCTCATACCCTTATTATTTCTTCATACTGCAAAATCTTTACCCTTTTATTATTTAAACTGATAAATGACTTGCCCCTCTGCTAAATTTTTCCACATTCAAAAAATCTGCAGTCTCTTTCCTTGCTTTTTCCCTGCAAAATCATCACGCCAACCACTTTGTTTCACCTCGATGGCTCTGCAAATTGAAGGTGTAATGCAATATACACTGTGAAAACGCAGTACGGTTGATCTTCTGCCATCATGCAAGGTCCGATGCCCTGTCATTTGCATTGCTGTTAGCTCCTTCGTTCGGACGACAACTATGTGGGGATTCACAGACAATCCCCTGTGAGTGAGAGTTATTTGACGACAGAGCCGTTTCTTGGCTGTGGAGTAGCAGGGAGATGGAGACCTAAGACGTCGGACTCTCCAGGCTATGGGATGGCCTTGAGAAAGATCTGCCTCTGGCCGCCCATGTCGACAAACTCTGATCAATGAGGAAATAATTAGGGCCTCTCCGGTTGCTTGTGGACAGAAACTCTGCCGGTGGCTGACTGGCAGGTTCCCGTTTGCGTGTCATTTGCAGTTTCCTTCATGTCTCAATAATGAATTAATAACAGACGACGAAGCCAAGTGTAATTGTCAAAAGGGAACGGTCAGCAATGCAGACCACACAAGGAATTGCAATGCGTTGCTATTTGACTCCTGCCTGCTGTATATCGCCGATACGAAAAAGCCGGAGTGAATCAATGTTGTTTCAATGAATTATTTCACTGACACATAGAGAGTAATGACTTTACCTTTACCCGGTGAAATTACAAGCCAAGTAATACATTTGGGAAGTGGCTTATTTTATCTGTAAATTTTTTTTAATTTTAAATTAATACAAACACCATACTGTAGAGAAGGAATAGGATATGGAATTATTTTCATCCCCAGGACAGCTTAGAAGATATGACCAATATCCAGTGTGAGGTTGAGTTTACTTCTCGGGCAGGGGGTAAACATTTTCACATGCTTTTTTCTGTCTCGGTCTTTCAGCAAGAGCGACCTGGAGGGAGGCTCATTCCGTGTATTTCCTGTGAGGGAGTGAGACGTCCAAATACAGCGCTTCTCCACCCCTTCCCTTCACCCCCTACGCGGTGGTTCAGGGACTCTGGGGGCATCCCCATCACTTCTCCATGGACCGGAAGTGCTCACAGGCTGGCACTACACAGTGGGTCACTTCCACGTAGTCATCAATCAATCAATGTTGGCAGTTTACTAGGGGAGGGAACGTTTTCGAAAGGGGTTTGTTCCATTCCTCTGTATGTAATTCTTAGTTGATAATGTATTTTTGATGTCAAAACACAAGCAACAGCAGAAAATTAAAAATCTATATAGTATCAATGATGATTTTGACAGCAGTGCTGGTTTATGTTGGTTCAGATTAAATAAATCATTTTTATTTTTATCATTGTCATAAAAAAGTCAGTGAATGGTAGCCATAAAAAGGAATGTTATTGATCACTTCTGTTTAATCATTTTGTACAGGTTAAGTTTGTATTTTATAATATGTCAATATATCTCTCTATTTCTGTCTATATGTATGTTTGTGTGTGTGTGTGTGTGTGTGTGTGTGTGTGTGTGTGTCTGTCAATATAGATATATTTTGTCAGCTGTTTTAGGTATTGTCATGGTATTTAATTAATTTTAATTAAGTCTAAATTTTTTTGTCTGTTCAAGGCTGTTTTCCCCTGAATGGTTTGAATTATTAGAGACGGGAAAGAAGAGTGAAGCCGGAGTGGTCTCTTGCCTCTTTGTGTGTAGGGCAGACAGATGTTGCCCAGGAATTGAGGGCTGGGCCCGTCTCAAAAGGGGGTGAAAGAAACCCAGTTGTGTACCGTCCATCATATATATATACTCAACCCTTCTTTAAAATGTGTGGTAATCATGTATAAAACCCAGAGTCTGGAGGTAGAAGCTTGTTTCTTAGATACAAGCCCTCAATGCTCCCCTGCCACCCTTTAGGTACAAATTATCTGACCTTTTCGCCTGGCCTGTCCGGTCCAATAGGATTCCTTGTCTATAGCACTGTTGAGCGCGGCAATTCCCGTGGACCCCTCCTTTACCCTTCTTGTTAATCCTCAGTTATGCAGGCTCTGTGTCTGAGGAGCTGAAGTCGTGCTGGTATGCAGAACAGTTCATGCTGAGAAGGGCTGATGTCCTTAAAGGCGTGCATGTGGCCCCATCTTGGTTAAGCCAATAGATGTTTTGGGCTGTACAGCCCAGCGGTGTCTTTGCGGGGAGGGGGGGTTTATCAGCTGCTTATGCAAACAGTTTATGCGCTTGGGAGAGATTTGTAAAAAAGCTCACACGTGCACAAGGTGGATCCGTTTAAACCACTCGTACACAACAAAGTCATAAAAAGATACTTAACCAGGAGTCACGCGATGCCAGACAAGCCCCACGGTGAGACATAGCAGACGTTGAACTCAAAAAAATCATTTTTTATCTCAGCTCCTTTCTGTGAGTTTTTTTACAAGGCATAAATAAAGAACCGGTTCAAATGAAATGAAGATTTGAAGTGTTTTCATCGTGCTCCGGGCTGCGCACAAACCAGCTACACAGTGATGATGGGTAGTTTTCTGTAGCTTACATCCTGCTGCTCGTTATTTTTAAAAATATTTTCGGCTACCTCAGTCCTGTCGCTGTGTTCTGTTTAAACTACATGGAAATCTCCAGGGAATCCACCTATCTACTTGTATATAGCTGCTCCAAAATAGTGTACTTTGTGAATACTTAGAATGTGTGTGTTTTTTTGTTTATGACCTCCTTGAAAAGTGTTGGAGTGCTTTATCTTAACGTGTATGAAGTCTTTTTTTGAAGGCAGTGGAGTTTTATATACATTTTTTGCACAGATTTAAAATAAAGTATGGAATATATTTACGTGGCGTATGTCCTTTTCTTTAGGTTACCCGTTCGTTTTTACAAAAACTAGACGTCTCCGTATCTCCCACATCTGGGGTGCTGTGACTCGGGCCTTTTTAAAGCGTCACGTGGAATGGGGCCCATAGGGCTCTCACACTGTTCATGAGATGAATTCTGGTTAGCTCTTTACCATTGGAATGATGTTCAAAATTTCCATCTATTCCTCATTTAGATTTCCAAATGCAAGAGTGACTTACACATTTTTAAATATATATTTGTGTTTGATTTCTTTATAATTTCCAAATAGAAGTAAATAAGCTGAAACTGCAATGATTAAATTCAAGACTGGCAACCTGAAAAATCCTCCACTCAGCAAAACATGCTGTAAATTACAGCCTCTACATAAAACGGTGAAACTTGGTTTGAAATCCTGTCTATATATCTGTCTAATGTATAGAGTTTTTTTTGGGGGGGGAATCTGAAAATGAATTGGCATGACATACACTTCAAGCATTTGAAATTCATTTGGCGAAATTCATTTTGGAGTAACCAGGTCAGAGAGGGTTTCTTGAGCGTAATACCAGGAAGCGGAGAGGCAAGATACTGCCTGACTGTATTTTGTATAAATATTCAATACATTGTCTGTGAAGCGGGCCTTTGTCAGGAAATAAGACCTTGAGGAACACAGAGGGAGGTAGCCCTGGTTGTGATTTCACATGAAACACTCACTTTTAGGAAACAGTCATGGGTCAGCTATGTCATGGGTCATTGTATTTCTTTATTTGTGTTTATCTGTGCCTCTGGGGCCTGCTACGTCACGGAGCTGAGTCTCTCCTCCGTTGTGTGTGTCTGTGCCTCTGGGGCCTGATACGTCACTGAGCTGAGTCTCTCCGTTGTGTGTGTCTGTGCCTCTGGGGCCTGCTACGTCACGGAGCTGAGTCTCTCCTCCGTTGTGTGTGTCTGTGCCTCTGGGCCCTGCTACGTCACTGAGCTGAGTCTTTCCGTTGTGTGTGTCTGTGCCTCTGGGCCCTGCTACGTCACTGAGCTGAGTCTCTCCGTTGTGTGTGTCTGTGCCTCTGGGGCCTGCTACGTCACTGAGCTGAGTCTCTCCTCCGTTGTGCGTGTCTGTGCCTCTGGGGCCTGCTACGTCACTGAGCTGAGTCTCTCCTCCGTTGTGTGTGTCTGTGCCTCTGGGCCCTGCTACGTCACTGAGCTGAGTCTCTCCTCCGTTGTGTGTGTCTGTGCCTCTGGGGCCTGCTACGTCATGGGGCTGTGTCTCTCATTGTTTGTGTTTATCAGTGCTTCTGGGAACTGTGAAATTTGGCAGCTGTGGGCCAGCAAGGCAGCTGCACCAAAATTGAGCTCACACTCACAGCTCTGAAAATGCTGCCGTAATACCTGCTGACGTAACTCGGACGTCATTGAGTGGGACCTGTCTGAGTGTCTTTGCTTTTTCTCGTTGAGAGGTTGTATCCCCTCTTGGAACCCCAGTCAGAGGAGGGAGATATACGTGCGGGGTGGGAACCTGAGAGGCTGTAACTCAAACCTACATCCATATTTTAAGGCTCTGCCTGATCCTGTTATGAAAAGGCAGATATGCCGGTGTTGACGTCCTGCCACATGTTCTGGTTCTGTTTGCGGAGGAATGAAACGATCTATGGAGCTCGTTCAAAATCTCTCAATAAACAGCTGCTTGTTTTGGAAAGTTGTAAATTCCTTGGTCTTTTCCCTGGGCTCATTTTGTAGCATGATTTGAGAAAAGGATCCAGGCCATTTTCTGTGAATGCAACAGTTGTTATTGAATTAGAGTGCTTTCAGAGAGCTGTTTTGTGAAGGGTGCACTTGCTTCAAATGTTTATTAATCCATGGTACTGGGGGGTTTTGCCAGATACCTTGTGACTCCAAACCTGTTGACCTGTCGTGTAGTTTTGTGTTCTTTTAATTGAAGTGTACATTTTCCCTGGTTTCCAAGTGGAATCTAATACAGTGATTTATCCTTGGGGGAGGGAAGGGGTCGGAGTGTTCAATTAAGCTTTTACACCACCTAAAGCTGCTGTGACCTTGCATCAACATCATAAGGAAGTTTAGATGTAACTGGTCAGTCTAATTTCAGTCAGGCATGGTCTGGTCATGACTTTCCTCTGGTTGTGGGCAGCTCTCTGCTAGCTCTGGGCTGGAGTGGTGCAACCTGAGGCTGGCTGTAACATCAAGAGTAAATTAGCACTGAGTCTTAGCTCTGCTGCACTGGCCGTCAAAAAAAGAAAAGAAAGGAAAGGAACCAGATGTGCATTCCTGGTGGCTCGTAATGCAGCAATTTGTGCGCAGACACAAACAGCAGGCCTTTCCTGCGAGAACATGCAGCCTAAGCCCTTTTTTCTGCGTCGCCATTAGGAGTTTATTGACCAGGATGTTTTTCGACGACGATTCTGAAAGGTTTTCAGAGGTACATTTACCTCTGGATCACCCTTGGTTAAAGATGCTCATCTGTTCTGGGCACTGAGGAAGTCCTATTGAAAATGCAGAGATTCGGCTGTTTCCTTAGCCTACACAGATGATTTAGGGAGGATGTCTTGGCCAGAGGACCATTTTCCTGGGTGACTGGATCGTGGTTGCTGCCTCTTCGTGGCCACTCAGACATCTATTGAGAATGGACCAGGAGTCTTGTTGGGTGTGGCCACAGGAGCGAGGGGGAGCAGCAGATGCTTCTCAGAGACACCATGTTTCAAACTTCTTAGAAAAGCTCCTAGGAATCCAATAAAAACCGGACTAAGTCTTCGCTCTCAGCAACTTGATACATACATTCCCTGGTCTTGGCTTCTGTTCCTTCAGCGTTTCCTCCTCCATGTCTGTCAGTTAAACTTTACGGCTACTTCTCCAGAATTCAATGTCCACATCCGCTTTGTCTTAATTAAATGCTAACTGCCATACTGTTTTCTCATTACTGCCACACTCATTGTCATCTGTCTCAATTAAAAAGCTTATCTCCACATGTCTCAATTAAACAATTAAACTTGAATAAACACTTAAACTTGAATACATTTTTATTTATTTTTTTGCCTCTGGTGCTATTTCTTTTCCTTGACCAAGTCTGATTTGTAAGAGGGGTTTCAATCTCAATAAGAGATAAAATAATGAATAGGAATTGAATTAAACTAGGATCAAAATGATCCCCTTGATGAGAATACAGACAAAAAAAGCAACAGGTGTAGAATAAAAATAATAGAATATTGAGAATAAAAAGAATAACTTTGTTATTATCCTCACCAGTCCATTAGCTCGATGGCCAATTTATATAGGACTTGTTTTGAAGTTTTGATCTTCAGAAGCAAATTTAATCAGCAACCGTGCAAAGCAGGCCCACATCAGCGTAGAACAATCCTACCTAAACCGTCACCTAATTGCTGAAAACAATCTTTTGTTATGTACCTTACACATGGTAAGCTGAGGGGGAAAAAACTCAAACTAAACGCATGTAAAAGTATGGAGTAGAGTTCCATGAGCCATTGTTACAATGAGCAGCCCAATTTCCAGACAAAGGTTTCTCTTGCTCTTCATGGAAGAATAAAGTTTTTTGTCTTGACTCACTGCCACCCCCCTGCCTTTTTTTGCAGTGACGGCAGTGTCGTTATTGTGCCTCAATTGTCCATATTTATCTTAATTGTAAAGAAACTATTGACCTGCATTACATGTAAAAAATCGTCAGGTTCCATCAAAGAACAGGGTTCAAAAGGTTGACAGCAGAGGTTGTGCATTATCTGGCTTTGCCCTTCATTTACTTCAACAAAAAGTATGCCTGGGGCCTCATTAGAGAACTATCTAACTGTTTGTTATTTTAATGTTTATCTAATGTTGACGTTTACCTTGTCAGTGACTGTCGGCCTTTTACTGTCATCACCAGAAATGTTTGTGCCTTAATGGCCGCGCAAGTCACTTTAGATGAAAGCCTCTGCCATTTAATGTAAATGTAAACAGTTTTCATGGCAAAGCAGGCCTGCATTAACAACCAAAAGTCAGCGTGTGGCTGTTTGTTTTTCTGTGTAAATGGCCTTTAATAAACTGCGACCATCACATCCCAGAGGGTAATTCAAGGCTTCTGCCCTTCCTTGCTCTTCTTGTAATCTGGAAGTCTCAACGCCCCCAATGTGTCATCTCTCAACCAACATCTGCCCCCAGACCTGGAAAGCCATTTCCAGGAGAATTGAACAATTACTTTGGGAGAACAGAGAGAAAGGCAGGCGGAAGCCATTCTGGGGCAGTATCTGCTGTCTGCTGGAGTTAATGAGGTCCCTCTGTGGATCTCCACCTTATTGTCAAGGGCAGTCAGCCTGCCCAGTTCCTGGAAGCCTTGACTATATCCTGGGACTCGTCTGTGCAGCGGATGCATTTGGGCATTGGTGTTGGACGCTGAGTGGCTCCAGGGAGGTTCCCTGTCCCCGTCAGCAGTTCACTTCCTAAGAAAGAGTAAAAGAAATACACTTCAGTTTGTAATCCTCAAATACGAGAGCCGAAGGATTTTGCCCCAGTTCGCACTCTTTAAATACAACAACCAGCATCCCCAGGCGAAAGAACATTGGAAAAATAGCAAACGCATGTTATGTTAGATAATTGAAAAATTCAGTTTTTTTTTAAGGCAAGGTTGACCCCGAGATTTAAATGCTGTCCATCAACAAGGAGATTAACTAAGTGGAGCAAAAGAGAATGTGACCCTTTATGGCTCTCCAGAGACACACCTGGGATGATAAAAAAACTCACCCTTAGTTCTCTCCGTAGTTACTTTCAATAGCAACACTAGTCTCTCTCTTTGCTCATTTTGCCGGGAAAGTATTGGCAACAAACTAGTCACTGCCTGTTGGGTAAGCATGTCGATAAAACAGACAGTCTCTCCATCGTCTGCTTCCAGTTATAGAATCCAATTTTCCAAGCAAAAATATGTTTAATCTCCACAAGTTTGAAAACACACTTTTACCCTATTTTTCTATTAGAGGGGGAGTGGAGAGGGGAGAGGCTAATTATGGTCATCCAAGTTTCTTTAACTGTAGTTTTAACAAAACAAAAATTTAGTTGGGAAATTTTAAGATGACCTGTTACCTGGGTGAACCGGTTTTTCTATGTATGTTCGAGCAGGACCATGCTGCATGATAAACCTGTGTGAGAGGCACGATAAGCAAGCTTGAATTTACTGCACGGTCTGTCTTACATAAATTGGGATAAACCTTCTAGTCGTCATGGTTTTGAGTATTTTTCTGTGACAGATCTTGTTTATGTTGAGAGCTGAAACAGCCAGTGTTGGAAAAGGGATCGCCATAGTCAAGGAACTCTATATCAAGGTTCTGTCTTGCAACTATAGCACAATAAGTACATTGACTGAGTACATTGAAACTCTAGCCAGCTAAAGGAAGAGGTTACGTCTATGGGACACTATGTGATACTGTTTTGGTGTGACGATTTTGGTGACAGATTTCAGAAAACTCCCTTGCTGAGTCTTTTAACCCTTTGAGGGCAGATGTCCAATGCATACATGTAGGAGAATCCCCCAATGGTTGAAATTACTATAACAAGAAGTTCAGCTCCGAAGGGGTTAATGCTTCCACATGTTCAGAAGGATCCAGAAGAATTCTATTTGTTTCAGTTCCTGGGGGAGGGAAGGGGGATTATTCCCAGTCAAAATAAACAGCGCTCCAGATTCACATGGCTTTTATCAACAGATTTAGGGATTGTCATAATTATATCACAAGCCGTTGATTAATTATTATGCTGTATACTCTCATGCTGAATGTGTGAGAAATGCAGAATTTGTCTTTAGGCCTAAACAGAGTAACAGTTTAAGGAGTCATTCCAAACGTTCTCCCATTGGAAAGTTTACAACAATGAGTCTCGACATCCTCAGAATGATTTGTATATAATGTGTAGCAATTATATGCTCAAAAAACAGCTGTATCGTTTCTGTAGTGCATGTTACTTGGTTCAGTGTTAAGACCGGATGGGTAAAAAGAGAACAATCTTGAAACCGCACACTAAGTAAACAGAGGTGTGTTACTGCGTGAATAAACACAGAAAAGAGGCATTCCGCCATGGCGCCAGCATCTGTGTACAGCTGCCGGTGTATGTGTCAAAAGTATGCTGCTCCTACTCCCCCCCCCACGTGTCGCTCTCTGGACTGCACATACTGAACTTCCCATCACCACCCCAACCTTCTGCCAGACAACGAAGAGTAAATGCCTAGGTAGTCTGTGCATGGACAGGGAGGCCAAAACCAGCCTTCAGACTTCATTCTGTGGCGTTTTGATTACAATATCGGTGGAGCTGAGACAGCCTGCGGCTTGCAATGTGGACCTGACTGATGGTTCTCCTCATTGTGTCGCCATGTTGTACTCAAGGGCCCCCAATGCTGGTCCTCTGTCTTGTTACGACGCTGGTCTGGTTCCAGTGATCTCCACACAGAATCTGACCTGCTGCAGGGAGAAGACGACTCCCTGAAGCAAATACGCTCTCCGTCTGTTTACTCCTCAGGATTTACTACAAAAACAAACCTTTCCCTTTTTCTACTTAGATTTATTTTTCTTCTAAGTAGCATAGCTCCATCTCCCAGTCCAGTCTTTAATAGTCTTTGCTCTGCTTCCTAATATGCCCACCCTTCACCCCCTCCACCCTTCACCTAGGCCCAAAACAGGTGTTCTTAATCTACACACGTTGCATGCTGTGTACCACGTTTTGGTACAGTGCAGCTTCTCTTGCGATGTATACAATTTGAAATATTTCAGAGGAGTCCATGTGTTGTTAGACAGTTAAATATATTGCTGCGTCTCCTCATGCGGAGCAAATCTCTAAATGTCAGTATGTTTGATGATATAGCCGTGCCAGGGGACAGGCTACCAATAATCGCTCAAAACTTGGAGCACAGCATCAATTATCTTTTGTAATAAATCCAACCTCTCCCTCTCTCCATCCACCCACATACAGATACACACACACACTTTTCTGTCAGGTTCAATCCAGGAAATAAAGACAACATAGATTTAAATAAGCTACATTTCAAACCGTCTCCTCAGGAACACAAACCACAAATGTGAACTGCAGACCACTTGGCCATTCGTTTGTCACTCAGTCAACTTCATCACCCAGATGTGCATCACCTGTATGACAATGAGAAAATTAAGGCAACTAATATTTGGAAGAGTCATGATATAGCATACGTGTCAGATCAGGGTTTGAAAACACGCCTCTATGGTTTTCACAGCTCACGTTCTGGAGGAAACACAAGCTGTGTGGAAGCCATTGCCCAAGAAAGGAAGTGCTTCTGGTTTGACATAACCTGTCAAACCAGAAGCACTTCAGGCTCGTTTTTAATCGCAGGGAAATGTAACCGGTTGGACTACGCTCCAGTGAGGCCTCGCTAAACCAAAATCATTGTTAATTGCTACTCAAAAGCTGCCCGTTTCATGTTTCAAATGGAATGGAATTTCTAGTAATTGTAAAAAAAATTTTTTTCAGGATCTCACCTAGCTTTTTAAATATTTTTTTTTAAATTTAAACCCACTTCAAACAAATTATTTGACTACTAGTTTTATGATACTGGAATTGTGTTCCATTAGTTCAGTGATGTTAGATGAGGGAAATGTGTTTCTGTGTCACTTTTAAAGGTTAGGCATCATTTTCCTCTGCATTCACAAATGGAGGGGATCTTTTTCCCCCCATGTTTGTAAATTAGAGCAGCTAAGACAACTGGTGTCTGAAACTCTTGAAACCCTGAATTTAGTGGTTGATGCCGGTTCGCCTTGATGTCTGAGACTGCTTGTTGGCTTTTAGGCTTTGAGGAGTTGTAGTGGCTAACCAATGTTTATTTCTTTTTCATTTTGAGTGGGGGATGGTAAAAACACTTGTCAGAAGTACAGAGGCGTGCGTCACAGTGGGTCCCTGACGCAGCTCAAAAGGAAGGGGCCACTGACTCCTTCAGCCAAAAGACACTTTTTCAGTCTGTGAAGTGGAGAATGCTCCCTCTCTGGATGTCCTGCCAACACACACAGGGAGGGTGAGCAACTAATCTCCTCCAATCCTAGTCGTCTTGGATTGAAGGCATGTCTCTTCCATCAGTACAACAAGCCTCCAGACACCCAGGAAGCCAGCAGGAGAGCCTCATTAGTGACAAACCGTGTGAAGCCCAACCCAGCGTGGGTAGCACTCTGCCAATTATGTGCCACCTCTGTGCCTCCTCGGCTAAGCGTCTTTACTGGCTGAGCCACTCGGGAGGCCAGACAGCCTTTCCTTTAGTGACTGTTTCACCTCTGTGTACTAACAAAAGCTAACTCATTTGGTGACTGTTTCACCTCTGTGCACGAACAAAAGCTAACTAATTTGGTGACTGTTTCACCTCTGTGCACTAGAAAAAGCAAACTAATTTGGTGACTGTTTCACCTCTGTGCAC
>JAOVYW010059397.1:10919-22587 GCA_025775045.1 Hiodon tergisus | reverse complement strand
TCTAAAATGGTGTATCAGCCTCCGTGCTTTGTAGTATTAATGTTTTCAGTTTTTACGCATGAAAACACACGTTTTTATATATATATAAAATATTATTATATATATATTTGAGTGTTTAGACAACACCAAGGAAATTTACCCCAGGTTACCAATAAATATTCTTTACAATGCAGACTGGAGGCTCAGTAGCTGATGTTTTTGAGGAACTGGGAGCACTGAGACCATCATGAAACAGTAGCCTTGTATCAGATCCGTAGATATAGCCCAAAAGAGCCTCTCCCCAACCCTTTTTTCATTTCTACAGCTGCGGCCTAGAGAGCAATTTTAAACGCACTTGTGTCTTACCAGCTGGTAAACATAGCTGCTATCACAAGTGTAAAATTGAAAAGATTGCTGTCCTGGAGTTGACATGTGGTTTCTTGTTCTAACGCTCAAGTTAAATTGAAAATTTAACCTGGTAATTTAATGTTACCAGAAGGGCTTTTCAATTTATTTGAAACCGTTTATTTATATTTCACCCTCTACTGAATATTAATTTATCAGAAAAGGAAAACATTTATTCAAGTTCCAAGGATGACTTTTGTGTCTATATTTAATAAAATGTCCTTTCTGAAACACATAAGTACAACCTCGCTAACATACAGAAGATTACACAACATATCATAAAGAATCCTTCTCCAAGAAAAACTCTGGCATGTCACCTTGAGAAAGTCTGATTAAAAAAAACACTAAATTGTTCACTTAAGTCTTTTTTAGAGTTTTACAACTCTACAAAAAGCTTTACAACTCAGGGACTACTAAACAAAGCAATAACAGCCTGCAAGTTGTCAGGATTGGTTCTTTTCCTGAAGCTCTATCTACATATTCTAACTGGATAAATCATTGATTGACTGTAATCTTCCACGAAATAAGGACCATTGAAGCTCACAAATTCAGCTTCTCAAAATTGTATTATCAATAGAAATCCATGTCACGTTACCTACTTTCTATCAAAAATGCCACAAGCCATTAAAGTTTCCTGAAAAAAATGACTAAATCTGACTGGTACCTCCTATAAAATTGGAATTTATCACAATACAGAAGGGAAATGTAGCCAGCAGTATTGGTAATGGCTACAAACTAAATAAACCCTAAATGCAAAGATTCAATTGTTTAGAGTTAAACCATTACCTTTTCAAACAAACAAAAAAACCCACCATCTGGATGATTAATTGCCTCGATCATTATACTCTGTTTTGTTATTAAATAGTATTATACTACTTATAATGATAGTTATAGATTAATAAATTAGATTAAATTGCACTTATGATGAGAACAATAATGATTTTAATAGTTTCTTTGAGCAATTTCACCAAAAACAAAAACAAACAAACAAACAAACAAACAACAACAACAACAAAACACTCCCTGAAGTCTCCTGAAGTCTCTGATTAAGTTTCAGGATCATATCTGCCATCGGTGGTGAAGGGAATATAAGGTGACACTTCAAAACCTGTCCGCCATACTTAAAAAAACCTTTGATATCATCAAACTGAATATGCAGCCGTTAAAATGTTTGGGATACGACCATACGCCGAAACCAGAATGTGAATGAACTGCTTAAAAATAAAATAAAAAATGCTATCACTATAACAGCATATGTTACCAAAACATTCCTTTTCCTCCAATGCAAAACGCAGCTATGCACAGCCTGGCCTGTTTTACTATAGGTCACTGTCCGTCTGTCTTTCATCTCTCAGATTCACCACAGCGTTCTACTGGTAACCAAGCAATCTGAACACCAATGACACATCTGCGTTGGCTATCCATGTGCCATGAAAGACGTCAAAAAGATGATAAGGATTATTCTCTATAATGGCCCATGGAAGGGCTAGTGTTGCTAGTTAGGTGAAGTTTAAAAATCACACCTTTAAAAGACAAAGGCAGCTTTATTTAGCCTTATTTAACATTTCTGAACATGGCCAACTTGACTTTGGCACGTATAGCCCATGGTAATGGAACAGTTGAGTAAAAACATTTTCACCACCCGCATTCATTACTTATTTTTTAGCTGTAAATCCAGTGTGTTATTGGATGTGTTACTGGACATAATGGACAAATTTAACACAGTCATATGTTATTAGTATTTTTGCCACTAACCACTGACTGCTGAAAGAGAAAGAGAAACAAACAATGCTCACTACCTCTAGAATACTTCAGAACCTTTTATAGATTAAGTTCACAAGGACTGTGAGCTGAGACACCCTCTTTATATATATACACTTTACACTTGCATGCTCATTCTCTCAAAACTCACCACTCAACAAGAATAAAACATGTTTCCTATTAGCAAATGTACTTGGAGGAAGCAATTTGATCTTAAGAGGTGGCTACTATATTACTAGTCATAGTTAAAGAATTCCAAAAGTTGTGATACACAGGATGCTTTCCAGAAAGGATTACGTATGTCTTTTCATTTTTTTTTTTCCAGCCTCTGGTTTGGGGTCTTGTTAACTTGAAGGTATCTAATAAATAAAGCATGATTGCAAAATAGTATACTTCCCTATAAAAGACTTCAAATGAAGGTTACACTTCCATAGAAATTTCATTACCGATATCCTTGAGAGTTTATATATGGGATATTCAGTAATCTAATAGCTGTCCAGGGTTCTCTCATCTGAAATGAAGATCTGAAAGATTGGTTCCGTATCTATCTCTGCAGGACTTATGGAAAGGTTAATAGTTTTCAAACAATGTGGCTACATGGCTGGCTATCAGAAGTTATTTGTGAATCATTCTTGACAGCATTCGGTGGAAAGAAAGCCAATCTTTAATAGTGTCAACACACCACCTGAGCCTTGACCTGCTTTTCCTTTGAACGCCTGTGCTGTTTTTATGACACCCTTCTCATTGGGAGTCAATTTACTTGCCCATTACGATTCAGAATGCTTATACTCAGAGAACAGTTCAAAAAGTAAAATTTCCTGCAAGACAAAATCACCCATTAACAGCCACAGTATAAATGTCTAATTCATAAATTACTGAATCAATGTCCCTCTTGAATTACTTTTCTTCGATCTTACAAAATATCTTTATTTTATCTGACTGTTGTAAGTCACTCTTTGAAGTTCACATTCGAAAGTATACACTTTTCAAACTTAAAAGCAACCCTGGATACAACTTACATGAAAGATGTGGTGGAACTTGTTGTGAACTGGACATTTTCTGTCTCCTTGGCTGACTAGAGCGTCTTCTCCTTCCCACCAGAAAGCTGAAGATCCTGCCTGGTGTTTTGATAACTCCCTCTTTTGAGTTCAGTGGGCTAAGCATTGGCCAATCTTGCGATATACAGTGAAGAGCAGAAAAGCCCAAATCCCTGGTGCTTTAGAGCAAGGTTAATATTTTGTTAACAGCTCTTTACATTTGTGCATATGAGGAAGTGGTCACAGATGTTATCAAAAGGGCTCCTTCCTGTTTCTAGGTTGCTCATATTGAGGAAATTGAGTGACAAAAAACTTCAAGTAAGCAAAACTGAAAAAAAGAAGAAAAAAAACTAAACAAAAAAGAAACAGAAAAACATGAAAGAACTAGGACACATGCAACTTGAACACTCAATTTGGCAAAGAAAAAATATATGAACAGAAAAATATATTACAAAACACAAGCGCTAGCAACAGCACCAGACAATAGCCCTCTCGTGTGCTTGTAGAGGGTTTGGTGCAGTTTGAATAGTTTCCTATTGACAGCAGTTGAGTCAGTCTCCTGCTGCAGCTGCAGTGTGCCCACATCGACAGCCAGCCTGCTTCTCGACGCTCTTCCGCATAATTACCCCCGATTAACAATGTAGTGGAGGTTTTGATTAAACACAATCAGGCTCATTTATTTTTCACCACGACTGAGGGATTGCTGTGCAGCCTCCTTCACATGCAGCCTTTCCTGATTGGGATGCACAGTAACACGCGGTGTGGAGGAAGATTCGGGACATCTGCGGTGCATTTGCATGGGCTGTGCAGGCGGAAAGGACAGGCTTATCGTGCATGTGTGCGCTGTTCGTTAAAGCCTGGTACTCCACTGCTCCGCTTGAGGAGTGCTCTGTGATCGGGCTCGCCATGGCTCTGCTAGTTTTGCGCTGACAACGCATGTCCGGTGAAAATCAGCCCATTTTATATTTCCATACCAACATTTCCCCTGAAGTTACTGTTGTATGCGCGCCCTTGAGAGCGCTGATGTTGTGTATTTTAATACTTAACAGATTCTCGGAATATGCAAAGTCTCGCTCTTATTTGCAGAGCATTACGTTAAATACTGGGAAAGTCGGAAATCATTGGAAAACTAACTTAGTTGATGGAAAAGAACAGGACAAAACTGTTCTGCTCCACAAACCTATAAAGGATAAGACACAACGCGATGCATTGATCAGACTCAACTTCCTGTATAGCAGGATGACGTTTTATCTGGCAACAGATACACAGGACATGTATTTAACGGTAATTCTGAGTAACAGGAACCCCTGGTGCACAAAGTGAGCATTAAATAATCTAAGACAAATTGCAATTGTGGACATCCGGAGCAGCTCATTCGGCAAAGCACTTACCCGAGTGCTGTATGATCTGGATTTTGCAGGTTAAAATCCAGATCATGCCATTTGCCGATGGTGACCAGGAAAGCCCAGTGGTGGGACACAATTGGCAGTGCCGGGTAGTTGGGAATTGGCAGGGCTTCTCACTACTCATCGCCGTCTAGACTCTCCTGTTGGATTCCACAGCTCTTGCAGGGATGTGCCTCTCTTCCCATCGTGCGGGCTGGGCAATGTGCAGTACGAGACGGGTGGCTCCGAGGAGACCAACTGCACTTCCTCACCATCCGTATGTGCGGGGGCAGGACTTAGCAACCAGCCGAGACGCATTAGCAGCAATCGACAATTCCAAAAACAACCATTGTTTTTTTTATTGGCTATCCCGATAAAAATCCAGATTGGCCACCCATGTGTGTGACTGACCACAGTGGGCCATCACCCGACGCAGAAATGAAAGCTGGAGCACACGGTACCTCTCCTCGTCCACTTGCCCTTGGGGCCCTCTCGGCTGTTGCCGTTGTCTGCGTTGTTGGCGTTGCTGCTGTTCTCTGTGCTCCGGGAGTCAGAGTCGCTGTCGCTGCTTTCCTCGGACCCGTCCTCAGACAGCTCCTTCGCGCTGTCCGTGACGTCCTTCTGCTTCGGTTGAAAACAAGAGCAAAAAGACAAACCTCCAATCAAACCAAGGCAGCGTGGATCGGTTGTTAATGGAGAAAGAATCATTACTACCCTGTGAATAATTGCCACCTGAGTGCAGTGTCGTAATATTTCACAATGAGAATAATCGTAATGGAAACTATTTGCATATACTTCAGAATAAGTCATCATCATTTACAAAACTACCGAGTGATAAATCTCAAAGCTCGACCAAAACACCAATTATCCCATATGACTTTGTACTAAAGTTATGCAGATTACTGATTCTATATACATTAGTTTCAAATGAGGGTTCAACTGGCTAGACCATTCAAATACTCGTTTTCAATCGCACATTTTTTCAGTTTCTTTTCTCTGTTTTTGTTTGGATTATTCCGGTATCTCACCAGTCATCTACTGAAGACGTTACTAGTAAACAATGCGCTAGATTTGAAATTCTATCATGTATTTACCAGACCATCTTCTGTCAGTGATATATTGAACTATAATGTATAGGGTCCAAGCCCTCAACTCTGTGTTGCAATCTAGTAGATCCCTGTGATTCACACAGAACATTCTGAGCACAAACTGAAGCCAAGTCCCACCGGCCCTTGGCCTGTGCCCAGCAACCCAGCTGCACTGTCTGTCAGCCAGTAACAGTGCCTGGACTATGCCCCTCAAGCCCCACCAGGGACATCAGACAGCCGCTGTCAAATGGCAGGGCTAAGCTATAAACTGGAAATCTCAATGCAGTGTGACAGTCTGTTTAGATAGGTGGAATTTTTCCCTGGCTGGTCTCTGCATTTAGCACTCCATTTCGAAAACAAGCACCATAGAGACCGTGGAGCGGCTGCATGTGTGACAGCTTCAGAGGTTTGCTCCATCTCTGAGGCTCTGTCTACCAGTAGAACTAAAAACGCTCGTTCGTTGACATTTAACATTTATAACAGCGATTACGTGCCATCCGTTTAACTGTTGGCTGTAATTCATATCTGCAAATATGGCATTTGTAATAGTTCTGCAGTAACCACACCACCCACCTCCCGTCACATTCTTCTAAATATATTTTTTTCCTGAGGCCTTGAGTGTTACGTCTTCAGATAATCTGGGGGATTTCTCAAACAACAAGCCTATTCCCAAGAAACCCATGTTTCTGGAATTCTCAATTCAATTGTCTTATGGGTCACTTCTCAGTACTCCACACTCAATTTCCCCCTACCGAGCTCACATTCCTTTTTAGGTCATGAGGAGAAACTTCAGTGGGCGAAGACACATAAAAGAGCAATCAGGGGACTTCTGAGTGGAGAGCTCCTATCGGCTTGAACTGCCAGTCATTTTGACAGCGGGATGATTCCTGAGCGGAGCGGCTTGCAACGTGCAGGGGAAATAGATGTCGCCCAGCAAAACAGCTGCGTTTATCCACCCGTGACACCTCAAGCGCCAAGACCAAAAGGACTGCCTATATCCCTATCGACTTTGAAGGGCACTTTTTTGTATTTGTATGTCACCGTGTGTGTGTGGAGTGTGTGTGTGGAGTGTGTGTGTGTGTGTGTGTGTGGAGTGTGAGTGTGTGTGTGTGTGTGTGTGTGGAGTGTGTGTGTGTGTGGAGTGTGTGTGTGTGGAGTGTGTGTGTGTGTATTTGTGTGTGTGTGCGGAGTGTGTCTGTGTGTATGCATGGGGGCTTGTGTGGAAGAACAAAGCACTATTACTTGCATTCTAATGTCCTGGCTCACAACACTGACTGTGCTCTGCTTTTTGCAGTTCCATCTGGCCCTGGCCCAGTGGCTGGTGCTTCACAAGCTTTAACCGTATTATCTCTGTGATAATAAGAAAGCAAATCCGGTTTCCTTTGTGACAACTCCAACACCAACTCAGTGGGTAAAGGCAGTCGCCGAGAGCTGACTGAACCCTACAAATGCCGGATTTTCACAAGTTCGAGTCCAGCTCGAAATTTGAATCCGGGAAAAACATAAAAACAAGATTCAATTATTTAAAAAAAAAAAAAAAAGTGTTGCTTTTCATATAAAATCGAATTAGAATATTTGTAATTGGCCAGTCATGGTTGCATCCCTTAATTAATTTTAAATGATCAATTCCAAAAAAAATGTTTTAATTTTTAAATTACCAAATAAATTTCAGATGCAGATTTAGGGAGGTATATACGCAGAGATTATGTTTAAATATTTAATGCATACTAAAACATTTTTTCTTCTAAATCTGGTCTCGGAATGGAACAGCAACCTTGCACTTTGCGGTTCATTAAAGCATGGCCCACTCAGATAAATATTTGCATGCTGTATCACAGTAAATTTCACTTAGCCGAAGCATCAGTACTGGAGCAATGGGCTGAATAATAAGAAGCCTAAAGGTATCAAAATGTTGTAAAAATCCTAAAAGCCTCGCATAGCCGGGTGACTTGTGGGAAGCTCTAATATCTCTGGGCGAAAACGCCATTACCCACTTCAGCTGAGGTGCCATTTGTCTAGCTTCCTGGCTCCACATGTCATGCTGTTTACCTAAATAACATGGTAGCTGGCTCCTACCAGCAGTCTCGCGGAAAAACTCAGACTTTATAGAGAGTGCTGAAGGTCTGTTGCAATAAGCAAAATCTACTTTATTGCCGATTCCAAAATGCTGTCTTCTGCAACATTTTGTATTTGATTATAATATGATGTAGCTGCATCATTTTTTAATAGCTTTATTAGCACCAGACAAGATTTGTAAAAGAGTGGAGTGACAATGCCTCCCCTAGGCTTACTATAAATACATTCTTAACCCTTATACCTTTTTTCAGTTCTTGTTGACTACGTGATGGACTTAGGATAAACTTAGGCCTCCATGAATCCGCATCAACACCGATTCTACGAAGTAATGCGATGCTACGAAGTGATGCTTCAATCTACAGTGAACGGCAAAAAACGGTAGTGTTCCCTCGTACGCAAAAGGTAAGGACAAACAACGCATTCAAGCACTTCAACAATCCCCCGGTTTAACACAAGGGGAGTTACGTGCTCCTCTCTGCCTTTGTTTCACTGGTTCATGTGGGTGGGCTGTGAATTAACAATAACCAGCAGCGCCTGACAATACCCCCTTTCATAAAGTCAGAAAATGAGCCAAAGGGGGTTGTTAGAATGTCAGACTTCAATCAGACAACCTTGGCACAATAGACGCCGGTAAATAGTTTTAGACACGCAGCCATGGTTTCTGGGGTTCCTCACTTTGGGAAGGCAATTTGAGCTGGTGGGGAGTAGAAAGGGGAAGGACACATGATCTTGCACACTAGGATCCCTCTCTGAACGGCTACAGTGTAACGGTGTGTGGGGTGAGGACACATGCTGCTCCAGCGAAGAGTGACGCGGTGGCTTGGCTTCATTACTGATAACTGATAACAATTTGTCCATTAAGCCCTCTGTGTTGGGAACGCTTTATCCGGATGATACTGTTGGTTCGGCATTTTAAATCCCCAGGGATCGTAATTCTGTAGATTTTGCGCTACCTTTCAACTGGTGACTCATATGCAATTTGACCACCAGCTGAGTATACATATAAAGGATTTAATTTAACAATTAAAAAGTGATGTAGAATAAATACCAGCCGATCCCTCAGCCCTTGAGAAAACTAGAATTCCCTGCCCCGGCTTTAGAAGCCCAGAGCACAAACACTATTTCATACACAAAGGGAAAGTGGATATAGGGCTCAGTTTTTAATAGAGGTCCTGGTGAGGCAGCTCTCTCGGTAATGTCGCAGAGCCAGGGAGTAAGGCCTAAACCTAAGCCATCTGAAGAGTGGAGTCCTCTAAAAGAGGAAGACTAAACTCTTCAGACGGTGCTTGGCTTGGGTATACTCTGTTATATAGCATTGATTAACCTTCCTGTCAAATTTTAGTAGTTTCAACATATAACTGGAATAGGAGTCGATTGATAAAGTATCTCAACATAAAAATGTGTTTAAAACAAATAACCATGGTAATGGTTTGTAATAGAGCTTCCATATTTTTCTGGATTTGCATATTTCGATTTAAAAAAACTAAAAACATTTTGTATTCCATTTAAATACATTCTTGTAATGTATACATTAGCTCGCCGGGTCGCACAGTGAGAAAAGGTGGGTCGCACTAAGTATGACAAGGAAAATAAAAACTGCTCTCTAATAAAACGTTTTTTCCCCCCATATTTCCATTTAAAAATATTTTGGTGGGTCTTGAGATTGATTATACTTGTCTTGGTGGAATGAAACTTGTCCTGGAATGAAAAACTTTGGGAACCCCTGCATTAGCTTGCATTATTCCAAAAGCATTAAGTGGAGAAAGACATTTTCCAACAATCACTTTTCAAGGTCATACACAGAAAGGGATTTTCATTGATGGAGTGAATCCATTAGGACATGCAGAATAATCTCATGAACAAACTATCAGATAAGGTACAATCTCTGCAGGTCAATACACCAAACAAGGATACTTCCTCATTCACTGGAAATCAAGCGAGGCCAGACACAAAAATTGTCCGTCATCCTCTCACGATTAAAGGTAAATATTAAACACAAATTGTAGAAAATGTTCAATACAGAATTTCAGCTAAAGTTCAAGACAAATGCTGCAAAACAGAAATGCTCTGCGACGGGCTGCAGTTTGAAGCCCGATATTTTCTTCCAAACGTGATTTTATACTTACACTGCCATAGGGAGGTCTGGTACTTAGGATGAAATCAATCAAGTGGCTGCACTGCAGACAAATGGGATACAATGCAGCCACAGTTATGGTCCACGCCGTGCAATTACAGCCATCTATCGGAGGAGCGATAAGAGACGACCAGGACGGAACAGCTCACAGTCCGAGGAGGATTCCAACAATGACACACTAGAATCCTCCCTTGAAACCTTGCTATTGTGATATTTCTTTCTATCTTTTTTTTCCCAGAGCAAAAATGGGTCACTACTGCCAGCAGTCAGTCTTGTGAAAGCCTATAACTCCCTGTGCAGAATCAAAGCTGAGAGCTGCATAGATTTGACAGCAATACGTTTACCGAGCTAAACGATTTGTCTGAGAAAGTGGATGAGCGCTCTAACGAAGCCTGTTCATGTATACAATTGACAGACATCAGAGTGCGTCTTCAAGATAACACTCCTCTAGTGCAGGTGGGTTTACTTTAGCTGAGCAGAGAATATGGCACAAACATCATACATGCTAAACACGGAGGTGACGCGCATTACAATCCTTGTCACCAACTCATCTGTACAATTTGAAAGAGTGGGCAAAAGGCAGTTTCATGTTTCCTCTTCATTCGTCTCCATCAGGAGCAAAATCAACATACTGCATAGCGCGGCGTTTTATTTTTTGAATGAAAAAACTGAAACCGAACTTGGAGCCTTGCAATGTTATATTATTATTGTTATTTATATAAAATCCAGGTGTCATTTCTGAAAATGGCATTGCACATAACATGAGTTGATGCAGTATTTTACCCTCGCTGACTCACTGTTGAATAAAACAATATAATTCAATTAAAGTTTGAAGAAAACATAAACTTTAAAAGGACAGCTCAAAAGTCTTTTCATTGTGTTACATTTTATATAACATATACTACAGACAGTATCCAGTGTTTTCTCAGTAAATGTTAAGATATACATGTAAATAATACAGATTTTCTGGTAACGTAACCAGATGGGTTGTAAAAACCGAAAAACAAACCTAAAACCACGTTACCAAACCGAAATTTCCAAAACCGGACACCCTCAACACTGAACTTATTTTCCACAAGGCTCGTGCTATAACTGATATTTGAATAACTAGAATTTGAATAATTGCCTCTAGAAACTGCAACTTTTCAGTGGTTTGTGACAATTCAATTATAAAGATGTCCTATAGCTAATAAAATATCATAGTGATAGATTGATTTATCACATTTTACTGCAAGCAACAAGTAGAAATAAATTTTAATAACAACACATTTTTACATCATTAGAAGTTTCTGGGGTATTTATTTAGACTTACTAATGTACTCTACGTATGGGAAATAAATGTAAGTTATTCCCACATCCAGATTCAAACCTGTTAATATCAATCTATTATTTAAATATCAGCATTTGATAAGCCTTTACCCATTTTTCCATTATGGAAAAACCTTTTTGATTCACTGAGAAAATAATCAGCCACATCCCTTTTGACAGTGGGAAGTGTCACATTGATTTCTGCCACAAACACAATGGTCATTATTTCAGGCGGTGAAAATGTTCCGGGGGAATTCATACCAACATCGGAGAGCGGTCAACATCATAAACGTTTCTGGTTAGCGCAGTAAACATTTTTATCATTTGGATCACAAATTCAGAGGTGTCACTGATAACGCAGAACTGGCCATGCAAAAACTGCATTCAATTGAGAGCTCAGTGTTGTTAGCAGGCTGCTGGAAGACTGCGCGGAGGATCTAGAAGTGGCTACTTTGTAGTAGCGAATATAATGGAGAGCTCAGTGTTGTCAGCAGG